>OY735241.1:3559011-3592839 GCA_963457665.1 Thysanoteuthis rhombus
GTTTTATTAGAGCAATTTTCGTTACTTGGTGTAATAAAAAAAATACTGAATGAAATTTTCTATAAGATGACGTAGATTTTATAACCATTGTTTGAGTTTTACTAAAGTTATTACAAAATTGAGATCTTCGTTTCGTGTAAAAATCCAACTCAAACATATTAAGGGCACCGTGCTATCACGTGTGCCCCATGGTAGACTTAATCGTTTACCGTTGAGTATAGTATAGCGAGCTAAAAGGGTTATAATAGATAAGAAAAAAGGGTGGTAAAGCGGTGTGGTGATGGAGGGTGAAAACAGCTTTGCACCGCCTGATACAATTCTTGTTTGTAGCCATGAGTCTGGAGAAACTTATATATATATATATATATATATATATATATATACATATATATATATATATATATATATATATATATATATATATATATATATATGTGTGTGTGCGTGTGTGTGTGTGTGTGTGTGTGTGTGAATGAATGTGTTAGAAGTCTAAGACGAAAATGTTCGTAAAGGCCACAGACATATCAGTGTATGTATTTATTATTCTCTGCTCCACATGGGCTGGATACGACAGTCATTTTCTAGTGTGGGGAGACCCGACCGTATACCGATCCAATACGACACGCGACATAAGGTGGGTCATCCAGAAATTGCCCTAAGCTCTCGGCCATTGCCGCGAACATCAGAGCATAACCCCCAGCGCTGTGAGGAAGTTGCTATTAGGGATCCTCGACCACCACACGCCAATCAATTCATTGGTTTCGGGCCACTGCACACACTTAAACATCGCTTATACCCGCTAAGTCATTGTCCTATGACAATGGCCTGAGTGGAGATAAGTATCCCTGGAACAGGTAGTGAAGTCCATATATTACTGTTCAGTGGAATGAGCAGGGGGGGCATAATAAGGATGAATTCGTCATCATCGACAGCCTTTTTATGTCCGTCGTTGGACAGGCGTCCCTACTTTTTTGACTTCTCAAGGACTTGTCGAACGTTCCACACAAATGGCTTCTTCTCAAGAACATCTATGTGGAATGAACTCTCTTCTGGCTGTTTCCCCAACGAGTACAATCGCGACATTTTTAAATCTGGAGTGAACAAGTATTTATCCAATGTTAGTCTTTTTAGTGTTTATTTTAGCAAGTTATGTTTTAGTGTTTTCATCTTTCAATTTCAACACCTATAAGTTATTCTAACCCTCAAAAATTCCCTTTCGACTAGTTCTCTGATGTGAAAATTGATCGAAAGGCCTTGCTTAAGGTGACTGAAAATTTGAAAAAAAAAGGAAAAATGTTAAAAAGACCCTCCCCAAGGAAGCGAGACCACTCAGTCATAGATGGCACGAAACCGTTATTTTTCTTTTGGAGTCGTACTGAAATAATTTGGCTTTATATTACTTACTAGCATATACTCGTAAAAATACTAAGGAACATGAAGCTATTTTAATCGGTAAAATAATAATTCAAGTAATTCTAATTTTCAGTTTATTTTAATGTCTCAACTCGACTCAAGCTGTATTAGAGGGTGATTGGACATAAAGTCTCATGACAAAATGTCATGTAAGAGAAATTACGAATGATGTCGTGCAGTATGAAAAAAGGTCATAGGAAGAAATTTGTTTTATTAAAAATATAACTTATTTCCTTACAAAATAAACTCACGCACTCTTTTTTCTTTTATTTTCGTTTCAAACGTCCAGCTTTTTTTGTAATGTATTATTCATTGTGTCAGAAGAGACATAATCGTTTTATAACAACCTTTTGATTATTTTTTATAACTAAGTTTCTCTTCACCCACTCTGTACTTGACAATCATTGTGATACTAACGTTACCCGTCAAAAAATGATTGGGTTGTTTTTTTTTCATAGTTAGCACCAAGAGACCTAGAGCTATTTTATTGGGTAATTCATTTTTGATAATTCAAGTATTCTAACTTTAATTTTTTCTCAACTCATTTAAAGTTGTTTTAAAGGTTGATCGTGCGATATGGAAATAGGAAGAGACTTATTTAATTTAAAACATAACTTTTTTTAATTTCAAAATGCACTCACTCACTTATTTTTTTCCCTTTTCTCTTAGTTCTGAATGGGAAGAGTTAATGTGAAGTTTTCATTATCAAACGGCCTCATTCCATTTAAAACCCTTCAATAGTTTTCTTTAGCTCTCTTAATCTATTTCACATAAACTAATCTGTTATAATTTTCAAGTAATCGTAAGTCTGGATATTTCAGACGATTATTCAATTGAACAAACTGATTTGAATTTGTGTCTTTTATAGGAATAGTTTATTGATGAATTGAATTGAATTTAATTTTCAACATTTATTTTATTAAGATATTTCTTGATTTATTAAAAAAATATTTCTTATTTATTTAACCTGAATTATGAATTTATGAAAATATCATTGATTTCCACTGGTATCTTCTAAATATCAATTTTAGACATTTAGATGCATCCAAAAAACATCTAGATTTAGATGAAAAACATCTAAATTGGCAACACTACCGCGTAAAGAATGATCTTTGTTAGCCTGAATGAAACCGAAGACGGACAGTGTTGCCAATTTCGCGCTAAATTTAGCGCCTTTACCTTTTTTGGCTGTGCAGAAATCGCTAAATAAGTGCGAAAGTGCTCAAACATTCTGGACATTTTTAGCATCTTCTTGGTATATTTAGCCATGTTTGGCTTTTTGGATTATTTTTTTTTTACCGCTTTTTGGCAGTCAGAACTAGAACAAAAATGATTTTGAGTTAGCAACACCGGAGACTATTCATATGAGATCTTATACCCCCAAAATATTTGAACAAGCTTAACTGTGCAAGAGTCAAACTCCCTTGATTTGTTAAAATCTAAAATGTAAATAAAACGGAATATATTCTTCAATATAATACTACTCTAAACCTACATGTCCAATTTCAACTACCTCAATAGTATTTCCTATAAATGGGACTTGCAAACTCTTGCAAAACAAGTCAACCTAAGTTGGGCTTTAGAAGCGGGAGTGAATTCATCATTAGTTTTTGCATACGTCACTACGTCATTGTTATCTGTGCATGACGTCACTGGTTTTTGGTTTGGTTATTGTCATCTGTCATTGTTGTTACATACGAAAATAAAGTCAAAACTCAATGGTAGGACTTTGCCAACAAGCCCGAACTCTGTGTTCCTTGCCTGATTTCTATCTTTTCAAAATGTGTATTGGTCTAATCTATTAGAAACCGACAACCAAAACTGCCACCTAAAACAGTCAAAATAGGTTTCGTCAGTTTTTAAGTCGCTCTGGCTGGCTATGTATGTATATATGTATCATGTGTACAGGCTTAATCGATGGAGCTAGAGCGCTGACAATTTAAACTTTTATTCCTTATCACGTCTACAAAAAAACTCCCTTTTTTGTAAATCCCCGAAATAGGTTTTAGTGGGACAGGGGGTTAGTTTGCAATCCAAGTTTACACTAAATTAGTTCCTAGTTTGGGTCCACTTGTTTTTTGTTTTTTTAAATTCAAACGTTTTAGTGATCACTGCCCAACAAAAGGCGAAAGAAGTGATTCGTTCATTGATCACCAATTTTTCAAATGTTTTGATTGGACACCCCAACACTTCATGCTGCCAAAAGACGTTGGTCACGTGATGGTTCCTATTGAGTGGCTAACCAGACTTGTTCAACTAACTAGTTTGGCAACCCTTCCAAATAGCAATGTTAGTTGGCCTTTTCAATCTCTCTTTGATCGAATCTAAACAACATTTTAGCAGGTTAGAAAAATACTTGGTTTGATCTATTTAACACTAATTCTAACAAGATTAGCGTTCAGGACCACAAAACGTGACTAAATGCATGCCGTGTTGTGTTGATTGCAATACAATTTGGTTTTTCTGGTGTAACTTTCCCTCTTTTCATTCTCAAAACCAAGCCATACAAGCAAAAATTATGTTTTCTTCAAATGTTTACAAGCAGTACTGTATATATGTTCCCAAAACCCATACAAAGGCTCCAAAAAGTATGATCATACAACGTATCGATCTGGTATCAACACAATATGGAAAATAAAAGCCATAAGTTTTGTGGGTTTTTTTAACTTTAAATTTTGCCAATTTTAGCAATTTAAAGCCAGTCATTGAAAACTTTAGCTACTTTGAGCCATTTAATATGGCTACCGTCTTTTGGTCCCGTCAAGCTAAAGATTGCCCTCGTTTTAATATAAACAATTCATCCAATTCAATTAGATTTTCGGCCGATTGGATCCTTTGTTGTTTGTATTGTTAACAAGGCGATTCAGCTGATCCATTCTACGGCCTTCCTCAAGTGTACTATCCTAATGTGAAGGTTGTAAACGTCAAGGGAGACAAATACGGAAATCCAGGTATAACAAATAAAGAGAAAGATATTCTAACATTAATTATCGGTTGATATGTAAGACTTTACAATTTAGGCCAGTCGGTGAGAGACACAACTAATTATCAGTTGATTGTGATTTAAGATCATGGTAAGGGTATGTTGATTTTCACTTCCCAAAATTTGGTAAGGATTGTTCTTGTCGTTCTTGTACGGTAGAAATAAAAAGTCAATTCCAGATTTGGACTGGAATTTACCAAATATCAGCCAGACAGCCAGACCCACTTACAAAAGAAAAGGACTTGGTTAGTCACTCAATATATCCCATCAATGTCCTTTCATAGTATACCATGTTGGGACGATCTATCAAAAAATTAGAAAAAAGAAAGTGTTTGAATCATTTAAACTCTATGTATTAGAGAAATATTGAATTCTAAATCTTAACTTTCATGCTGAACAATTTAAACAAATTGTAACAATTCAACAACATAGGACCCGTAGTGTTTTTCTCACTCGATGCCCTAAATCGTGCTCATTTTGCAAAATGTTTACTCCGTTAATGGGGTCCAGGGGCGAGGCCCTGGAAAATTCCGACTTTCTTGGCATCTCGGAACCCTTATAGGGTTCTTATTTTGTAAAATACTTAATCCACGGCTGGATTGAACCGTAGTCATCGCCCTTCCAATTCAATGTACTAACCATTGAATTTTCACCAGGAATCGGGTGCAGTGAACTTATAAACAAGATTATTTTTGGGGAAAAGAAAAAATCCTTTGATTATTACCGTTTTCAACCTGGACTAAAACTAAAAATGTTTTGGTTGTCTTTGATCAATAAAGAACATATTTTGCTTCTAAGGAGAAAGTTTTCTCAATTCATCGTTTTAAATCTGTTTTTAAAAAGAAATTTGCAAAAATATGTTTGCTGTTTTCAAATTAATTTCTTCCTTTTACCCTCTCATTTTATTCCCCCTCATCTTTTCAACGTTTTTTTCCGACCCAGCCTTTCTTTATTTCCCGAATTTCTTTCTCCTTTCTTCTTTTAACGTTTTTGCTACTCAGTCTTTCTTTTCTTTTCTCTCATTCTCTCTTTCTTTCTTTCTTTCTTTCTTTCTTTTTTTCTTTCTTTCTCATCTCTTTTTTTTGCTCTAATGACTTGGTCTTTCTTTATTTACTTTGATTCCTTCCTTTCTTTCTTTCTCCTCTCCTCTTTTAACGTTTTTTTTCGACTCAGTCTTTCTTTATTTCCCGAAATATTTTTCTTCCTGCCTGTCTTCTTTCCTTCCTATCTTCATTTCTTCCTTTCTTTCTTTCTTTCTTTCTTTCTTTCTCCTTTTCTCTTTTAACGTTTTTTTCTACTCAGTCTTTCTCTATTTTTCTTTCTTTCTTTCTTCCTCCCTTCCTTTCTTTCTTTCTTTATCCTCTCTTCATTTTATTTTCTCTACTTAGTCTTCGTTTATTACTCCAAATGTCTTTCTTTCTTTCTCTCTCTCTGTCTTTCTTTCTTTTCTTTCTTTCTTTCTTTTAATGAATTCTTTCTTGCTTTCATCTTTTCTGCTTTTCTCCTCAGTCTTTCTTTATTTCACAGAATTCTTTTTTTCATTCTTCCTCTTCACATCTTTTTTTTCTTCCCGTATACGTAGTTCCTCAAACCTGGCCTTACTGTATATCTAGTTTCCATAACCCATTTCTAGCACTGCTCGTAATAGTGACATGTCTGGTTAGTCGCACACTAGAAACCGTCATGTGACCAACATTTCTTTTGGCAACATGTGTTAGGATGATCAATAAAAAATTGTACAAAGAATCGTTTCTCTCGCCTTCTGTTGGGCAGTGATGAAAAAACTGAATAAGAAAACGAAAACAAACTAAGGGATCAATTTAGCATAAACTTACATTGCAAATTGAACACCCCATTAAAATCTATCGGGAGGGATTTTCAAAAAAACATTTTTTTGTTGACATGATAAGGAGTGAATATCACAATTTAAATTTTCAGCCCTCTAGCTCCCTTGGTGTAGCCTGTAAACATCATGCATGCATAACCAGCCTACTAGACAGACCAACTTAGAAACTGATAGAAACCTATGTTAAGAGTTTTGGCATCAGTTTTGTGGACAGCTTTTGTTGACAGTTTCTAATAATTACCTGTCCGTAATTAGAGATGGAAAAGTGGAGTACGCAGGGGAACGGTATATACCTACTTCTCAATTTCCGGATTGTTTGTACGTCCAATGTCAACTAATGGAGACTTTACCAGTTCCCCAAACCTAGCCTTACCGTATACTTAGTTTGAACCCCCGAGCTTTACCATGCACCTAATTCCTGAAACCACACTTAGACGTATACCTAGTTTCCCCAAACCAACCATCACTGTATACCTAAAACCCAGACTTACAGTATACCTAATTCCTAAAAACCAGCCTTACCGTTCACCTTGTTCCAACTCCCAGCCATACCGCATACTTAGTTCCAAAAGTCGGCTTTACCGTATACCTAGTTCCTTAAACCCAGCCCCACCGAATACGTAGTTCCCTACATTAGCCTTACTGTTCACCTAGTTTTAGCCCCAAGACTTACCGTATACCTAGTTCCTAAAAAAACCCAGCCTTGCCGTATACTTGGTTCCCTAACTGTTAGAAACCGTCAACCAAAAATCTGTCACCAAAACTGTCAACATAGATTTCTCTCAGTTTTCAAGCTGACTTGGCTGATGTAGTTATCACGCGCACAGGCCTGCAGGCAATGTGGCTAGAGGGCTAAAAATTCAATCAGTCACTCCTTATTATGTCTAGAAAAAAACAACAAAAAAAAAACGCTTTTAACCCCCTCCCACCACAGTACGTTTTAAGTGGGTGGTTCAAGTTACAATGTAAATTCATACTAAAAAAATCCCTTAGTTTGCCTGTCTGTCTGTTTTTTTTTTATTTAGATTTTTTTAGTGATCACTGACCAAGAAAAGGCTGGAGTAGTAACTTATTCATCGATCATTTCCGATTTTTTAAAAAATTGATTATCCCCAACACGGCATGCTGCCAAAAGACACTGGTTGCATTACGGTTTCTAGTGCCTGACCAACCAGACCTCGTAATAACAGCCTTTTAGAGTACAGTGTACTGTGGACGATTATACGTGGGTTGGTTATCTGTATGTATTGAGATCGTGCAAGCCTTTTGAGAGACATAGATAATCAGTTTAATTAAAAGTTTAGAAGGCTTCGGAAATGTCAAGGTAGAAAACCTTGATGACAGATCGCAGAAAGATTTCTCTCAGCAAAGTCTTCAGTGTCAGAGAAAGCCGATAAAGAACAAGCCTGAAAGTCAGGCCATAGAAGCGCTAGGTTTTTTTTTTTCTTGTGTGTGAAGTTCTAGCAAAGAGAAGTGTTACAAATTTAAATCTCAAGTTCACATCTGAAAATTGAGCCAAGAACACCTAGAAACATCTAGATTCCCCAGATACATATGTATAAAATCTGGGAAAAACATTAAGCTGTTTAGAGAGTAATTACGTATTTCCGTATTCGGAAAATAGCGCATTTTCAAAAAGGAGATAAAAATAAATGCCAGTGAAGTTTAATCAAATAGTATTTATCAATAATGTAATCACCATTATTATCAATGACAGCAGCCCAATGGGGAAGCAAATTTTCGATTCGTTGTCAAAAAAATTGTGCGTTTTTTTCTTTTCTTAATTCTGCATTTTGTCAAACTCTTAGAGAGTTGACTTTATTATCGCAATTAGATATGGATGAGCGAGAGAGGGGGGAAGAAAGATTGGTTTCGTGACATCATAGCATTTTACTTCTTCTGTCTTTTATATCGTTACTTTTTTTCTTCCTACCGCATTCTTCCCAGCCCTATCAGTCCATACTAGAAACTTGAAACTTGGCACACACACTCATAGGAGGGGAATTTATTTATTTCATTTGGTTCGGTGGCTGCAATAGTTGCGTTCAGAGTGGTGTCTGACCTTGAAGCCGTCAGGCTTATTTTGTTTTTTTCTCTTGAAAGTTTCTATCCATTACAGGGTTGGATATCATTATACACAATAAACGACTCATTGCCGGATAGAAGAGATGATGAACTAAATCCAGACATCGTTTCGTATCATTTAACCCTGGTCTTTCCTTGATTGGTTTATCATTTATTGCAATGAAATACGTTGTTACTTCCCAAACATTCTAGTATATCATATTATTATCAAATTAAATGTGACTTTTATGTTCAACATTTATTCTGTTAAAATATTATTCAATTTATCAAAAATATTACTTATTTTATCAACATAAATTTTAAAAAATGCATATTTTTTTTATTGAAAATAAACTAAATAGCACTTTAGACGCAAACGAAAACATCTAGATTTAGATGAAAAAATTCTAAATTAGCAAGAGTGAGCAATAGACACAACTAAGGTTTCGGTATGTCAGTCAGTCAGTGACGGCAGTCGCTGTTAGAGTTCAATGAGACGTCCACTATGAAGTTTAAACGCCAGATCCCGTCACTTTGAGTGAAAGATATTTTTAGCTAAGAAGCATCCTACCAAGGCATACCTTTCAATCAAGTTTCAAGAAAATCTGACGCAAAACAGCTGCGAAAATCGATATTGAAACATTAAGTTTAAACGCCATCATTGCCAGATCATTTCAGCCTGAGTGGATGATTTATATGAGTCAGAAGCATCTTATCGGGGGGGGACACTGTTTTTCCGAGTTTCAAAATCGATTTCAATCGATTTAAAAACTTAAAGTTCAAACGCCATTATTGCCAGATCTCGTGACCCTGAGTGCAATTTTTTTTTTTTTACTAAGCAAGAAACATCTTATCAAGGGACACTTTTCAACCAAGTTTCAAGTAAATCTGACACAAAACAGCTGAGAAACAATACGAGGAGAAACCAACGGACGGACAGACAGACAGACAAGACCTCTTATAGAGAGACGAGGACACCTCTAATGAAACGACCCAAAGAAATTGTCACGAGCGTCTATCACAAGCTCAGCAACAGACATTGTCTTATGCAAGTTATAAGTTTCAAGTAAATCTGACACAAAACAGCTGAGAAACAATACGAGGACAAACCAACGGACGGACAGACAGACAGACAAGACCTTTTATAGAGAGACGAGGACGCCTCTAAAGAAACGACCCAAAGAAATTGTCACGAGCGTCTATCACTAGCTCAGCAACAGACAGTGTCTTATACAATTTATATGAATCATTAAGTTCTTTGAATATCAGGGCGTTGATAGATACAAGATAAGTACTAAATGGGATTATATTTTGTTGATCAGAATTTTAAGTGTAAGCATCAAATTGCTGAATCATTTCCTCGTGTTGATAATTGGTTTTATCTTTTTTCGTTTGTGACACATCTCTCTTGGATTATCCGATGGGTTTCAATTTCTCTATCAGTAACGGTAATAAGAGTGTGTGCTGTAATTATCATCCCAGAACTTCACAAACTAGGAAGAACTCAGAGAGCGCATATCTCGGGGTAAGTAATTGAGGGTAGATCTGCCTCAAAACTTTATCACTTCTTCCATTGAAATTCATTTAGAACTCTGAAGATATCGTGTTGACAGACAAGTTTTGGGGATATTAGATGGTGTGAAAATATATGTATGACGTAGAGGAAGTATCGTGCATGAATCTGCCCTTAAATTCAGTCACTACTTTCATAGCCTATTGACCACGCTTGTATAATTTTTTTTATTGAAATTCATCGTGAACTTTTGGAGATATTGTGTGGAGTGTCATGGGCGTATGCTTGAATGCATGAAAAAAAAGGTACGAAAAAATAGCCTCGAATTCAACCAATTCTTCCTTGTCCTATTGCTCACCCTACCAATAAATTTAATTGGAATTCATCGTGTAGATAGACAAAAGGAAAGACCTACACAGCCCAATACATCATCATCATCATCATCATCATCGTCGTCGTCGTCGTCGTCGTCATCATCATCATCATCATTTGTCTTTTAGCGTCCGTCGTTGGACATAGACCTTCCCCAGGATTCGCCACACTTCACTATCATTGGCGTTGCAGAGCCAGTACTTTCTGAATTTTTCTAGCTCCTCTGTTCATCTAATATTCTGCCGGCCTCGGTTTCGCATGTGATCTCGGAGGATCTATGTCGTAAGTTGCGATGTCCGTTGGTTGTCTGCCATTCATGCAACATGGCCATCCCACTGCCATTTGAGATTTTTAATGGATTCTATGATGTCTCTGACTCCTGTCTTTTCCCGGATGTATTGTGCTGTCTTGTGGTTTCTCCATATGAGGCCCGGCATAATTCTTTCATGTGCACATTGCATGGTTCTCCATATGCGGATCTGTCTCTGAGTTAGGTTCCATGTTTCAGCTCCATGAGTGATTATTGGGAACTCTTTTGGCAGAGGTTATAACTGCCTGTATTTATTGGAGGCGCTGAGTCGCCAGACGGTCAACGGCACGGAGTATAAAAACAGCTAGCCAAGTTCAAACCCAGGCTGAGACAGTTAGAAAGCATGAATTAAAGCTGTCAACGAAACTGTCAAAAGAGGTTTAATCAGTTTTCAAGTCGGTCTGGCTGGCTGGCTATGTATGTATGTACGTATGTATGTATGTATGTATGTATCACGCGTACGGACTGCACCAATGGAGCAAGAGGGCTGAAAATTTAAGCATTTACTCCTCATCATGTCCACAAAAAACATTCTTTTGTTTTCTTTTAATTCCCTATCAAGTTTTTAGTCGGAGGATAAGTTTGTTATATAATTTTATGCTAAATTTGATCCCTAATTGATGCTTGCTTGTTTTTTGTTGTTGTTTTTTGTAAAATTCAGACTTTTCTGTGATTACTGTCCAACAAAAGGCGGGAGAAGTAACTTATCCATTGATTGCCTCATCTTCCAATGTTTTAATCGACGCCCCCACATGATATGCTATGAAATGACGTCGGTCACTTGAAGGCTTCAATTGACCTGTTTGTGTTTACTTCCTTACTACCCTTGGGAACAGCATGAATCCATCTTTCCTCCTCCAACTATAAGTAAAATAGTGGGGTAGTCATGATTGGCAACTTTGATTCTAAACTACCCTGAAGAAGGATGGACTCCACCAGGCTATCTTACCCTTGACACACGATAATGAAATCATCTGTGGTGCCTCAACTACCCTCTACTGGGTAACAAGATAGGCATGGTCAGGGCCAGATTGAGGTTGCATGCCCCCCACCCTAGCTGTAATTTGAACAGGGACCCTCCCATCAGAATAATTACAAGTGTAAGTAAAAAAGAAATTCTATTGAATTGAATTGCAATTAATATATGGAATTTCATCCATACGTACTTATCTTTATTGCATCGTACTTTTACGAACTTTTCTCATTATGATTTTTTTCCTGCTTACTAATTTTGGGGGCCCTCTAAATATTGGAACTTTTGTCCATAGAAGTAAAAGTATACTGAATCAGTCCTAGTTCTCTGTTCGCCATAGCAGCAGCACTGGCAATATAGTTGGAAAATGATAGTTTATCAGTTATCATAATATCGAGATCCTTTTCATCATTTGATTATTTAGACTACAGTCTTTAACAAGATTTTTTCTGTTTTTAGATACAATTGAATTTACTATTAACGGTCTGTAACGAATGCACACTTCACACCCCTTGAGCGAATGAATTTGAAAGTGTAAAATTATTAATACAGCTACCGGTCGACTTGCGTCCTGGTTACGTTCTGGTATGAACGCAGGTCGACCTGGGCGTAAGTTGATTGTTATAGGATGGAGTGAAATATACGCACTGTAAAACGTAAGATATACATGCATATAGTTTATTAATCCTCGTAGAAAAAATCACTCCTCATCCGAAACTCTGAAAGCCGAAATGATCAAAAATCCGAATCTTCTAAAAATAAAGCTTGTTATGTCTGAACAAGAAAATTCCAATCATATCCGAGTATTCGTGTATACCAGGCGGTTATCTGAAAAAGAATCTAAAATAATTTGCGAAAATAGAACTTTTATCTAAAAGTACTTTAAAAAAAGCAACAAAAAAAACACTAGCACAATATTTGGGCATTACTGGTTAAAAAAACCCTTGGAGACCCCCCGCCCAAAGAACTTTAAAAAGTGTTTTTTGATGGTGCCAAATCGGTTGTATGCACAGGGTTGCAGCCCTCAAAATGTGACCTGAGCGCCTGGAGACACATTAACAAATACTCAAAGAAAGAAGAATTTATAGCCCACTTGTGTGGTCGGTATGACCATTTGTAGAGTTACAATGATCCAAAATAAAATGTCTTTTTAAATGATTTAAACATTTTTTTTACAACACTTCAAAAACGTTTCTTTTACACAATCCAATCGATAGAAGATGCACATCTGTTAAAACCCTCAAGATTACTCCCCTTACATTACAGAATTTCCATTCCCAATATTTCTCATTATGTAAATGCAAATATTCTGAAATCTGGAAAATTCTAAAATCCGGAACTCTTCTGCCCCCGGGAATTTCGTATGAGGGATACTCAATCTGTATTGTAATTTCTATGAGATGATTTTTTAAAGACAAGAAACAACTGAACCCGTTTCAGTGGTGGTGTCCATCGTTTCAAATGATGGGTAGGAGATATTTCAATCAGAATAATTGTTACCTTTCAGTGGTAGTGTCTATTGGTAAAGACAGAGAAACAGAAAACGTCAAACAGTTGATTATATGATAGTCCAAGTCAATTTTCGAGCAATGATGACCCTGGGGGCTAATCGTGTAAATTTATGGCAAACAGTGTTTTTAGAGGCATTTAGAGGTGCTGAAGCCAAATCCGCTGACAATGCCACAAAATTGAGAAATCCAATATGGTCGCCGTTCTGAAAATATGTATATTCAAAGTTCTGAAAACAGATTGTTTTAATTTACGGAACATAGTGCTTTTCGGAGTATTGTGGGGTGTCGAATCCTAATCTTTTGTATTTTCAGTTCAACAAGTCTGACATCGTCTGAAAATCGAGCAATCAAAGATGGCCGCCACGTATTTATGTACATATTTCTTTAGCCAAACAAGGAGGAAACTTACGTGAAATGTGCTTTTGTAGGTTTTCATATATGAAGAATCCGTTGCCGTAATCTGTTTCTAGACTGAATGAACAGAAACTGCCTGAGTTTTATGTATACTGCGAAAATTGACGTCAGCCTAATATAATCCTGAAGCAAGTTGATCGTATGTTTCCAAGCATTTACTCACTTTGACATGATTTGCCTTCAAGGTTAATGGGTATCCCTTTTGTAGGTATTCATATATTTGGAGACTAAGGAGGGATTCAGTTTTGAAATAAAAAGCGAGAAGACACCTGAAACTCATTTATGGAAGAAAAAATTGGCTGCATCTAAAGCTGAGTTCAAGTCATTAGCTGAGGCTGAGTCCTTCAATATTCTCGGTCATCTCTCTGAGAAACCTTCCAAGCAATTATCAGTTCATGCCCGTCTACACAAATAGGTTGCAGCAGAGGCTTATCTATTATTATTTGAGATAGCTCTGATACTGTCCACTTGTGTTGGAATTCGTAATAGGTGCGTATATGAACTTATTCTCTGTCATTATGAATGTTCCAACAGTTACTGCCAAGCCTCCTGCAATTACACACCTTGATGCATTGTGATATTTCCTGTAGCTGGTGCGTTGACTGAGTCACCTTTTTGTACAATCACATGAGATGATCTCCCTGCAAGCTTTCAGCAAATATGACAGAGAGAAAGAGAGTGAGAGTAGCAGTTGCATTAATAGATCATCCAAGTACATTCATCTTATTTCCGTCCCTGGAGGAAGATCTGGGCATGGCAAATGCGCCTGTCACCAGGTACCATCTTGGTAGTGTGAAAGCATGAGGTGATCCTTGGCTGCATCTGAGGTTGATGGCCGAGTCTCTTCTGTACGACCTACACAAAACAAACTGACTTAATCGCATGTATCAACCTCAGGTACATGATATATTTTGAAGATGGATCACATTCATTTTCCTAAATCTCCTGTGAGAAGGCCTTTGCGAAGGCCAGTGCTATTTTTAGGACACATCCTCGGCTGCTTTCTTACCGTGACCACTGATCTGAGACACAATATCGCAGACAATGACGACATGAAAGACAATCAATTTTCCACTTGTTCACCATAGAACAACCCGCAAATTTCATCTACAGGGAAATACCTTGGAGCCTTTGACGTTCCCGCTTTCATATGGATGTTTACATCATATTCTGATATAGTGTACCAGAAGTAGAAGAAAGAGGTCATGCCCTGACACAATTATTGTTTCCATATGAGTTATAAGGAGGATGCTTCCAGATCTGGATCAGATGACTTGACAGTGAATGCTTACGCAAATACCTCTGATACGACACTCACTGGTTTAGATGTTGGGATGTGTTCAATCAGACATTTGAGAAGTAATTAATTAAAAAAATCTGCTTTATTTCCCTTTGACATAAAGGTAGACCTGAACAGGAACTGAATCATTTTCGAGTTTACTACGTACCCGTCGTTGGTGTTGCCTGGGTTTGATCCTTGTGGCTGTTTTGACTGATTCGTCTTGATACCTGTCGGAGACAACATCAATCCTCAGGTATATTGATTCCATCTCGAACATAGTTGTTAGCAAACGTCTTGGCATTGTCAACAAATGTTCCGATGTGCCCGATCCTCTATGAACAGGCAGTTGGGCTCATCGAGTGTTATATTTGAAGTTTTTTTTTTCACTTCTCGTGCCAGTACGATTAATGACACAGTCTTGCTGGCTGAATGTAGACTACCAATCATCATCATCATCATCATCATCATCATCATCATCATCATCATCATCAGTATCAGTCTTTTAACGTCCGTCGTTGGACATGAACTAGTTGTGGCCAAAGACAGTGGTTCGCCAAGAGGCCACGATGAAGGATAGTTTCTAGGTTCACGTTTTCCCTGATCTGTAATATGTCATGAGTCTTTGTAGGATCTTCCTGTCCACTTTGATAATGCTTTGCTTGTCATTGGAAAGTTTCACAATTTCACACAAAGAAGCAAATGTCCTCGCCTTATTCTTCCGAATGGGGGAATCCAGAAGAAAGATTTATTATATTGTGATATGTCACTAACTCCATATACATTGAACGTAATAAGTAACTTTAAAAATCCTATCCGAAACAACTCTAGTGTTCCCGCCAGGGGTAGCCATAAAACAAATTACAGTTAAGTCTTCCCAGAGATAAGAATTTGGAGGAAGGACCAACACAAACGACATAGGAAATGAATCATACAGCTATCAGTAAATAGATTTCGGATTAAACCACGTTTTCACACGACTCGAGATGATCTTCAGGAGACTAGACTGGGAAAATTTAGGAATCAAAATGGACGGCGAGTATCTGAACAATCAGATTTACAGATGACGATGCCCTTTTCGTAGAGAACCTACACGACCTCCAACTAATGATAGATGAAATTGAATGAAGAGAGTCGGCCTACGCATGAACTTCAGCAAGAGTAAAATCATGTGCAACAACCACGTTGGAAATATGAACACTAAGATCAAAATCAAGGACATTGAACTGGAGAGAGAGTAGACCACTACATCTACCTTGGACAACGAATCTCCACGAGACCCTCAGAAGAAGAAGAAATCGAGCGAAGAATCATACTAGGATGGCAAGCCTTTGGCAGAGCAAGCTCAACTTTAAAAATAAAAAGATCCCATTAATCCTAAAAAGAAGGGTGTAAAACCAATGCATCCTCCCAATAGTCACTTATGGGGCTGAAACATTGAACCTAACCAAGAGACAGACCTGCAAATAGAGACCCATGCAACGTGCACATGGAAGAATTATGCACAACCTCACATGGAGAGACACCAAGACAGCACAATACATCCGGGAGAAGACAGGAATCAGAGACATCATAGAATCCATTAAAAAACTCAAATGACGATGGGCTGGCCATGTTGCAGGATTGGCAGATAACTGATGGACATCACGACTCACAGCATGGATCCCCCGAAATCACATGTGCAACCGAGGCCGGCAGAGTACTAGATGGAGAGATGAGCAAGACAAATTCAGGAAACATTGGCTCCGAGACGCCGACGATAGAGAAGTGCGACGAATCCTGGGGAAGGTCTACGTCCAACGACGGACTAATCACACCTGTTTATTTTATCAATATTAGATGAAGTATTACAAATCATTGAAAAATGTATAATCATGTTTGTTTCGTATCCAGAATTAATCGAACGATCGTAGCCACCAAACATGGCGAAAAGGTTCTATGCTTCTTTATACGTGTGTCTGTTTATGTTTTCCTGGACTCCTGGCCATACTGTTTTGTCTACGGACTTGAAAATTAGCGGTATTCCAATAGACCCATTCTAGAAAATGTTTTGTTTTTTGAAATGAAAAAAAAAGAAGCTTTTTGGTACCTTATTTGGACAGGATTATTGATAACATCTAGATTCTCCCTGAATCTTGGGATGGGGCTAAATGGATACGTGACTTTCCAAAGAACATTAGTGGTAAGTGAACACAAGCTGTCTCAGCTAGAGTTTGAACTCGTCTCGCCGAGCCCATTGCTTCGTGCCATTACTGCACCTCCAAAATTGAGAGATAAAAATGTTCAAGTTAACCAAACTCATTAAGAACTCAGACCAACACTGAATTTTTACCGCCTTTTTGCCCCAGACATATTTGTTAGAAACAGTCAACCACAACTGTCAACCAAAACTGTCAGCATAGGTTTCTTCTGTTTTCAAGTCGGTCCGGCTTGCTTG
The DNA here is from genome assembly GCA_963457665.1 of Thysanoteuthis rhombus. Classification (NCBI taxonomy): domain Eukaryota; kingdom Metazoa; phylum Mollusca; class Cephalopoda; order Oegopsida; family Thysanoteuthidae; genus Thysanoteuthis; species Thysanoteuthis major. The sequence continues at coordinate 3,576,127 of OY735241.1, forward strand.
CTGGCTGGCTGGCTGGCTGGCTGGCTGGCTGGATGGATGGATGGATGGCTATGCATATATCATGCCTGAAGGCTGCACCATTTACTCCACATTATGTCAAGAGAAAACGGTGTATATGTTTTTAGTGGGGGGGGAGGGTCAATTTACAATGCAAGTTTATGCTAAATTGGTCATGCTTGTTTTATTTTTTGAAGATTCAAAATTTTTAGTGATCACTGTCCAAACAAATGGCGAGAGAAATTACTGATCACATCTTTTCACAATTTTTCTAAGAATGAATTAATCACAACAAACATGGCTTGCTGCCAAAAGACGTTGGTCACGTAATGGGTTTCTATTGAGTGACTAACCAGACCTGTTTGTTTATTTGATGATCCAGAAACAAACCAAGTATATATTTGGGGGGGTAGAGAGTGGGTAATTAGGGTGGGAGAATAATTATTGATTAAAAAAAAAAAAAAATTAAATCATTAATTCAGATTATTTGGTCTTTTTGCTTCATCTTACGCGATTGGTTTTTGGTTGTGAATCAATTAGCTAAAATGCGCTAAATCATAATTAATACTTGACAAGTCTGAAGAAAAAAAAAAGATGTGTAAAGGAAATAACACAAAAAGACGTTCTGTGCTATACAAAAAAAACAACGGATTTCCAAATAATTTGCTGATTTATAATTAATTCCGTTTCGTCAAAAATAAATAAGTACGAAATCAACAAACTTATAAGTTGAATAAGTTTGCAAAAACGCGTGAAGTTATTACGTCTAAAGTTTTGCCTGATTGCGTGTTTTGTTCTCAGTTTTTTCCTCATAGAAATACGAAAGGTTAAAGCCTAAAACTTTGAGAAGATATTTTCCTGCTTAACTTTCTCCCGGCAGTTTATTTTGAAAAGTTCGTTGTTTGCCTCCCTGATATAAATAATCTGTACTTTAGCCACAGTCTATAATTGAACAAGCGTAGCGTTTAAATTTGATGTCATGTAAAAAGATTTCATTGAAGAACGAATATGGTCAGAATAAATTCTATTTATGATATCACTGGCGTTTTTCGCTGGAATACATCTAAAATAGATTGAAAAAAAAAATACCCAACTGAACATCTATATTCTTGAGAATCTAGACGTTTTTGATAGAACAGTCAAGATAAAGACCAGGAAAGATCAAAAAACGTTTTTTTTTTTTCCCGCAAAAAGAAACAAAGAAACATTTTTAAAATAGGTCTAGTGGAGTACTGATGCCAATTTTCAAGTTGTTGATAAAAACGGAAAGACCAGGATTGCTGGTACACACAAGCATTTAAACACATCCACAAATACACGCACAGGCAAAAAGGGGTAGAGCCTATAGCCACTCTTCGAGGCTACAATTGTTCAAATCTGTTAGTCACGATAAACGTCCATTACGTTCTGATTGATCAAAAACTGACCAATCATAAGACAGAGAATTTTGAATGCGGATATTTGAATAAAGCAGACGATGCGTCTCGAGGAAAAGGTTTTCTTTGTTCGGGTTGATGTTAGGTTACGGAATTTTGCAATTTTTCTTATTTTTTCTTATCAAAATTAAATAAATCAAAATATTACTCATTTTATCAAATTTATCATTAGGAAAATAGAGGTGGAAAGGGAAGTTGTGAAAAAAATTGCTTCATAGCGAAAGTTAACGAAGTACCTCTAGCGTCATGCAGCGGACAGAAAGAAAGTGTCAGCTATAGTGTTACATCGACTATAGAACCGATCCCCATAAAACATAGCCCCATCCCCGAAATGACTCTTTCATAAAAAGAACGAAGGTCGTTCTGACTGAAAGAACAAACGATTACTTCCAAAAAATCTTTATATTCGGTTTTAGGATTTCACTGGTCAAGTACCCGACCCACCCTTTTTTTCTGATTTTATGAAATCTCTATAAAATACCATTTACTTTACTTTGTTGGTATATTCAACGCTTACTTTCTCGAGCAACGCCAGCTGCCTAAGCTGATAAATTACTGTATATTCATTTATATAAACCATACTCTAATTGAGTTCTATAGTATTAGTTTATTGCAAAAATAATTTCAATTTCTACCATCAAATCTAAAGCAGTAAATCTCAGCTTAAAGAAATTATTAATTGTAAATAGGGACTTACAGAATCTACACATTTTCCCAACAAGACCATTTTTTCTAGAAGCATAGAATTCTGGGATCCTGCAACAAGGAATTTTTCGATGGCATATTTAGTTGCTACTGGTTGTTGAAGATATTTCCCTGTGCTCGAAATGCTTAAAGGAGTGGAGGTCAGTCGGAGAGACGTCTGGTCAGTATGCTGGGTGAGGTAGAGCTTCGTAGCCTAGTTCATGCAGTTACTCCTCTAATTTGGTACAAATGTCGAATAACTGTTAAATGATCAGCATTTAGTTCCTCTGCAACCACACCAGTTGTTTTGTCGGTCCCCTTATTGTTTCTCAGCTGTTTCAAGTCAGATTTATTAGAAACTTGGTAGAAATGTGTCCCTTGATGAGATAAATCTTCCACTTGGGATCACTTGATCTGTCAATAATAACGTTTAAACTTTGTTTCAAAATCGACTTTCTCGGCGGTTTCAAGTCTGATTTACTGGAAATTCGACAGAAAGGTGTTCCTTGTTACCTGAAGTTATCTTTCGCTCAGGGTCACGTGATCTGGCAATAATGGCGTTTAAATTTCATAGTGGACACTTCATTGAACTTTCGGTTCTTGTTATTTACGGATTGGGTTTCACCAGACTGCACTTCGCCCAGGCATTCATTAACCAACCAACACACAGGGTCCACAAATTTGACTAAACCAACCTTTCTGAAATGTATCACAAGCTTTTTGGTTTGGTTACATCTATTTTTTCTTCTTTTCAATAAAAAAAAGAATGAGACAAACGGCTATAAACGAAATAATGTCTAAAAATGCAAGGCTATTTAATTATTGATCTTGTTATACTCTCCCAAGAGGCACTGAGGGATCAAGGGTTGCATGAAGGGGTCAACGGTCTAAAAAGTTTCGGGGACCCCTACTTTAGGATTTGGAAATATAGGATTGATTGAGGTAAGTCGCTTTTGCTGTACCAGTATTTTTAATGGATTCTTATTTTTGGTGTGTACTGAAGTCTTTCAATGTTTTAAAAACAATTTTACCACTTGGCCATTTTTGGTGTGTTATTTGGCTGTAAATGTCTCCAACTATTTGGCAACTCGGTACCAATAGCAAAAATCTGGAAGAGCAACAGAGAAAAAAAACAAACAACAATTTGACATTTCACTCAAAGGTTTACCAGGGCGTGTCTGATTTTTGGACTCGTTTTTGACGACGTCCACTTGTCCAGCGATAACTTGGTGTTTAGACCTTTACATTAGGGTTTTCGAAAGTCCGTTGATTACATGAAGGGGTTCTCAAACCGGGGCTAGCAAGATAAATTAGGGTGATATGCGAGGTTGGTAAAAGGTTCATTTTGATGTGTGGATTTGTCTCTCTGAAACTTTTCCTAGAATTGAGTCATTTGTCGAGTAGGGTCAAGGTCATCAATCTTATTACAATTTAACGTTAAATTTAAGGAAATTAATTATGAATAATGCTACAGACCTACTGTCTGTTCGATGGTATCTATTCATGCACTATATTTTCAACAACGGGTGTGCCAATACTGCCAGATAGACGAACAGATGGTGGATGGGTGCAAGGGGGTATTTACACCCCCTGTAAAAGTACTATGCTCATTTAATTTTTGCTCTACCCATTTTCAATTATAAAGTGATATAAGCATCAACCCAAAAAGAAATATTTGAAGGATAAGAATTCCAGAATTTGTAAATTATTTCTTATTTCTATACAAAACAACAGAATTAAAATTCTTAAGTTACCTCCCAATTTCGAGACTTTTCGAGGTTGCTGTATAACTTTTGATTCCTAAGGAAAAAATAAAAAGTTTTCTGATCCCTGATCGGTGCCCTTTCAGAAATGTATTAATTGGGTAATTTTGAACTGATCACCCTTGCAATAGCGCAATTGGGAGTAAAGTATGAGACTTCGCTGAATATATCCTTCTTGTGTCTTCTCCGAAAATATATTCCTTAACACCTCCTGGAAAAGTCAAAGCAGACGGCCATGGACGAACGGGCACGCTGGAGGGACTATTTTTTGAGAAACCCTGCATGCAAGTGTTGTAAACGAAATATCTTGCTTTTCATTCAAGTATCCATTAACAGAATTTGGTTTAATGCCATTCTGCAGCTGATAATCACTTTTTTAAGACCAGATTTATTCTTAGCAATTGAAAGATTTTAAAACCAGGAATAGTTTCTGTCTTTTTAGATGATGGACTATTATTATGTTCAATGTCGGATTAATATTTTCTTGGCCCCTTGGGCGACGGGTGCTGTGAGGTTTCCAATAATATTTTCAAGGGGGAAAAGAAAGTTTTAAAAAAAAATGAAATTTATTTCTATTAAGTTAACTATTCAAACTCAAACATTTGCTTTGCGTAATTTCACGAGAGCGAATTTCTCCAAAACACCAATAAATTGACAATTCTTGAGAAAATCGTTTTCAGTTGCAATGAGATCAAGTCTGTTCCAGTCGTTTATAGACGTAACAGACTGTTATACAACATATATATATATATATATATATATATATATATATATATATATATATATACAGCACATCGTTTCAGTCTGCTATGTTTATTGTACACATCAGAGAGAGAGAGAGAGAGGGGGGAGGGAGAAAGAATGAATGGGAACAAAATACGTGCATAAAACAATTAAAAATAGTTCGTAAGGAATTTAAAGCAAGCAAAACTACAAAGCATTCAGAGAGCACCAACCTCTGCCAACACAATACATCAAAGGATATCTTTCAATCAAGTTGCAAGTAAATCCGACCTAAAACAGCTGAGAAACAATATTGGGATAGACCTACCGACGGACGGAGAGGTTCTCTTATAAAAAGGTTAGGGGCCTCTAAAAACTGTCAACAACATAGTCCTATCAGCTTTATAAGTAATTTGGAGAACATATATCTGCATAGGAACGATTAAAAAAAGCTCGTATGGAATTTAAAGTGATAAAAAATACGAAGCACTCAGAGAACGCCAGCCTCTGTCCACAAAATACACTAATTAAAAACTGAATGAAAACAGTTCATATCTAGTTATAATGCTGAGGAGACAACTGTTTGAGTTAAGATTTCCCCCCATTTCGAACTATTGTTTGCCTCTGCATAATACATTTAAAAAAAACTAACTGTAAACTGAAAACGAATTCCGGGATCCAATTACAAATTTGACCAATTTCTGCTTCGTCCATGGCGTACGCTTACACAGAATTTTTCTGGAATTTACCCAGAACTTTTAGATATATCGTGCGAACGAACATGAGTGAATATATAAATATGTGAAAGAATTAAATAGATATCCTCAAATCGAAAAAGCTCACTAATCTATCCAAACATGAGGACCATTGTCCCTTCGCTTATGATCCATCCCCCCACAAGGTTTCATTGAAATTCATCGAGAACCTTTGGAGATATTGTGTGTACAAAGAGAGTCCAAGATACAGGCGTGAATACATATACCTCTTCCAACTTCGTTGACGGAGATAAAAAAAAAAAAAACGCAAATATTATTCTACAAAGCTTAACAAACCAAAAAAGGTAAAGCATGACTTACAAGGAACGTAATCATCGATTTTAATTAGCAACTCTTACCGAGAAAAATAAATGCACCGAGATACATGAACTTTTAAAACACTGATCAAAACATAATGACGGTAAAAAGAAACATATATGGAAGCAAAACTTTGAAAAATAATCAACTTTCCCTAAATTAACAATTGACGTACGCGCATGCGCACAGACAAAAAAAAATTTAAACCGCCGATTCAGGGCGTAAATGAACGAAAGTTGTGTTCAAAAAGAAAAAAACTCAGCTCAAATCGAATCAGGTGTTAAAACGAATGTTATCAAAACACATATAATAATTATCGGTGTTTTATTTATTTGTTTTCTGTCACGCAGAAGGAAGCAGATGTATAGCATTAATTGGAACTCCTACGATTCAAACTTTGACGTGGATTAGCAGCCTGATGATCTACCAATAAGCCAAGAGTACACTGGTGAAATCGTGTTGTATTTCAGCCAGATTGTAAACATTGGGGGAAGGGGACTATTCGTCCGAGCAGTTAATGGCCAAGACAGACAGAATTTTAAAAGAAAGCAAAAAATAAATGAATAAAATTAAAACTGTCGTCATTAGTCACTAGTACACTAGTTCATTCACAAAAAAGTCATGTATGGAAATTAGTATATATAATTGTATACTTCTATGGTTGTGAGTATCTCTGTTTTGCCCAATTCCTGTTATAACCTAAACGTTATCATGGATTGGTCCGTGTGAGATAGATCAATAGAGCCAAAATAACAAATGGAGTGTTTTGTTGAGCCGTTATGATATAACAACGAAGAATACGTCACAAAAAACTAAAATAAAAAGAAAAAATGAAATAAAAAGAAAAAAGAATATAAAAAGAAAAGTTTGAGAGTTTATTTTGTAATAGAAATAAATTTTTTCCAATGATTCTTTTCCAGACCACACGATATCAGTGGTGATTTTTCTTACATAACAGTTACTTTCAAGACTTAATGTCCGATTACCCTTTAAAACAGCTTTAGTTGAGATCAGACATTTAAAAAAATCTTGATATAAAAATTTTTGAATTATTATTTCACCTAATAAATTTGCTTTATGCCTCTAAGTGCTGATCCATCCATGGATAACCCCGTAATCTTTTTTACGGGTTTTCTGCTACTTGAATATAATCAACAACCTTTGCGACAGACATCTCTGTAAACAGAGACCTACGGACATATCCCGAAATTATACACATATGCAAACACATCCATTCACTTCCACATTATCACACAAAAATAATTACACACACACACACACACACACACATACACACATAGACATAAGCAGGGTTAACCCATTTACTGCGACAGGAGCAGTTCAGTTTGAGTGTTTTAAATGCGGTGGTAACTTTTATTACGCAAGGTGGTAAAAAATAAGCTGAAGTAAAAATGTTACCACCGGTCACAAAAAAATGTCACCGTGTGCCAAATTTGGCCCGCAGGCCTATGGTTGCCCATAGGTGCTTTAGATCTCTGCTCGTGTACAACTGACACTCCTCATCCTACTTCTACTCCTCCAACTCAGGTCAGTTAACCAGTGCCTTTTGCAGTCTCCTTCACCGTCTCCTCTCCTCGGTTAACTAAGAGAATATCTTATTGGCAAGTATTCACAGACTGTTTTAAGAATCTGGGCGGTGTTTGGTGACTGTCTATTTTACCACAGTTTAAAAGATGGGCCAACTCAGCTATCACCCTCTAACATGATTGGTTAAAACTAGGAAGAGGTATTTAAACTAAACGTGTAAGAGTACTTTTGCATTTGCTAAAAAACACAGTCACTTAGAACAGAGCAACTTAGCTGTTACTCTCACATTCGATGGGTTAAATTTCAACTCAACAAAGTCAAATGTACTTGTAAAAAGGTCAGCACAGAAAAAAGGGAAGACGTGTTGAATCATGAAGAGTGTGAAAAAACACATAGAAAGATCTAGATTCTTTATATATATATATGAATGAAATATCAATAATTTTGTCTTCCACAGACAGCTGTTTCGTTGCATTACAACTCCTCAATGTGGCTATAGACTCAGTATCCTTTCCAATATCGCTAGGTAGGATGGAAACATTCGCTCCGGACCCAGATGCTCAACCCCGGCCCTACACAGAAGTGGACGGTCAGTAGGACCGAATTAAACGATACATTTATTTACGCACAATTCTAGACTTAAAAGAGCATTGCATAGTTGCTTACAGCTGATAAGTGCCCTATTAAAGAGTGCTCAAGCACACACACACACACACACACACACATACAGACACACACACATACTCATATATATATATATATATATATATATATAAGCGAGGAATTATATTACATATCATTGATGAATTATACGTGACTAATCTTCAATCTTTATTCTATGAAAATGTAACTTAGTCCATCAAGAATATTGTTTTATTACATAAAATTAGATAAAAATAACACTTATTTTAATTAAATAATAATTCGAGCAGCAATTTCTGACACCTAGACACAATCCCTAATATCAAGACTGACAGCAATGAGTAAGGGCCGTAACTCAGATGTCGGTATTTCAGTAAGTAGCGGTAATCGATGCTAGGATTGCCAGCACATCTCTCAACAGCACCTAAGGCGTTTAATGATCAACTTCAAAAATAAAATCATCGGTGAAACGCGAATTGAAAAGCATATTTATTAACGGAGAAATCGTAGCGGGCAATCAATGTATCGTCAATATTATAGCTGGCACCAACTTATTGACGGACCCAGTTCACCCAGTTTCGACCTAGTATACAGATTCTATACCAGTGATCGCCAAAGGGTTCACAAAATCTTTTACTGGGTTCGTGAAAATTGGGGGTTTCTGAAGGGGTTTTTCAGTAAAGTTTAATAGAGAAGCTTGATCAAAATTGCTAATATTAGTTTTAACATATTGTATAAAACATTTCGATTTTGACAAAAGTTCAAAAATATTCTTTGACTGATATAAAATCAGATTCTTCGTAAGATTCTAAAAGATTCTCCTTGAATCTGTTGTTCTTTCAAGAGATCATATATTTAATTTTTGATGAAGAAAAATGAAAGATGTGTCTGTATATATTCTTTCTATTATCAAGCTAGAGGGTTATTTCTAAGTTTCTCAGTAGTATTTAGGATTCCTACAATGAAAAAAAAAACTTGGAGATCATTGTTCTACACACCTGACAGTTTACTGATCTAGTTAAAAGAAAAAAAAAACCCTAACAAACAGGTATAAACTAGGACAAGACCAGGCTAGGGTTCGGAATCCAGAAATGGAAAGTTGAGAATCCCTGTCTCGAGAATTTCTGGTCTCGTTTCTCGTTCATTCTACGAAATCGCATTCCTTTATTTCGATGACGTTTCCAGATTATATGTAAGATTTCAATTTTAGCTTTCAGGAAGGTTTTTGCCTTAACGTATAGCCAAATACTTCCACCAAGTTTTGACCTAGTTTTTGACTGACTCCTCCTCCTCCTCCTCCTCATCATCATCATCATCATCATCATCATCATCATCATCATCATCATCATCATCATCATCATCATCACCACCAGTCTTTTAACGTCCGTCGTTGGACATAGACCTTCCCCAGGATTTGCCACACTTCTCTATCATGGGCTGCCCAAAGACATTGATCACGTGACGATTTCTATTGAGTGACCAATATCCAGATCCATTTCGTTTTGGATTCTCGTAATAAATCCTGTTTTTAATCGCCAGTAGAAAGTACTAGCTCCTCGACTCCCTCGATAGAGAGTTCTGGCAAATCTTGAGCAAGGCCTCAGTCCAGCAACAGACTCTAAAAGTCTGTTACTGCCGCTGCTAATGACTGTTTAAATCAGTAATTCCTAAAATGGATGCTACCACCACCTTGGGGGCGTTAGAAAACTCGGGATGGGGTCAATCAAAAGCAAAGGGCATCACAGAGCGTTGGAAGACAAGTGTACTACTTATCAATATTGAGGAATCTGGAAAAAATCACTTGTCACATCAGACCTATCCTTCTCATTATTTCAACGCGTGTTTATCAGATTGTGCACCATGAACTCGTCAAAGTACGATAAAAATGATGCTTCGTCACACTTCGCTATCATGGGCGTCGCGGAGCCAATACTTTCTGAATTTGCCTTGCTCGTCTCTTCACCTGATATTCTGCCGGCCTCGGTTGCAAATGTGATCTCGGGGGATCCATGTCGAGGTGCTTATGACATACCAAACTGACGAATTCATGGTGTGTTCAATTTCATTGATTTATGATGAATATTTTTATTCAATCATACTTCTCTTATAATTCTCTTCATACTTTTTGGAACCATTGCATGTTTTTGGAGCCTCTCTCTGCCGGTTAAACATCAAAATGGATTTATGTACGTCAAAGCAAAGGTCACCACGACCTTCTATTGGAATCCATGAGAAATATCAGAGACCATCGACTAAAACTTTCACGAAAACTGCAAACAGGGATTTCTTCAGTTTTCAGATCTGGCTAGCTGATTGCCCCCCCCCAAAAAAAAAAAATTAAAAAAAAAAAAAAACGGGAATAAAAGAACGTTCTGAGTTTTCTACTCCCCACCAGTTTTTCTAGTGGGGGTTCAGTTTGCAATGTATTTTTATGCTAAATTATCCCTTGGTTTGTGTCCGTGCTAGCTTTGGAAAGTTCAGACTTTTTCTAGTGACCAAGGCCTAACAAAATACGAGAGAAGTAACTTATTCATTGATCACCCTTTTTTTCAATTTTTTTTTTATTGATCACCCTAAACATAACAAGCCGCCCAAAGACATTCATCTCATGACGGTCTCTATAGAGTGACTATTTATTGAAAAATAAATGTAGAAAAAAAGACACTAAAGCTGTTATCCAGCAACTGATTTCTTGTTGATAAATCGCTCCAGTCTTGTCCGCAAATTCTTTCTTCGATCCACAGAAATAAAAAGAGACAAGCCTGGCTTTATTCATAAAATAAAATGCCTCGGGGCACCTCTGTAAACAATTTACATAGAAGATAAATATTCAACATTAATATATACATTAATTCAAGTTATAAAAATGTATGAAACTTAATAGAAAAAAATAAATGAATTGATAAAAGAAAAATATCTATAAGCTTACCAGTACAGTGAAATATTTACTGGGCACAATTTATTTATTTATTTTCCCCAAATTCTTTTATATATTTCAGCTGATAACACCCAAAATAGCCTTATTAATTCATGTTCTATCCCAGATGATCTAAATTTATATAAGTTATTCCTAAAATTATTTATACTTGTATTATTTTCTTTGCATAAGATGGTAAATTATTCCAGTATTTCAAAAATCTTTGGGTGAAAAAAGTCAATTTGTTTTCGTGGATTTGTTTTTGTCATTGACCAAGCTAATAAATTTTCCCGTCCTATCTGACTTATTAAACATTTGTATTCGGTAATTTATAAAGTCATTTATTATCTCGAAAGTTTCAATTGAGTTTTCTCTTTTCCCTCCTCTCATGCTAAATTTTCTTTTCAGTTTGGCTCAGTTATTAAGCGGGCTACCTACAAATCACAAGGCCATGATTTCAAATCACAGTAAGGAAATGTAACTCTTCCACTGTAATGAAGTTTTTTTAGTTTCTTTTCTAAAAAAATATCATCAAATAGAATTTGAATACAGGTCGTCCCCAATTTCCGAAAGTTCTCTTTACGTCACTTTTTCGCTCCCGAAAAGTGGAAGTAGTGTTTAGCTTTTGTTTTGCCGTGAGCTATCGTAGACCAGTGCGCACCCTTTTCTACTCTCTTCTACATCCCAGACTTCTATACCTCCCGCTATCACAGCCTCTGGTGACTCAGCCCGATATACAATCCTTGACATTTTGAGGTTTCTGGTAACACTCTAAGGATTTTCCCACATAAATAAATAATTAATTATTTTTCCTTCGCTTTACGCCATTTTGGCTTACGAATGAATTCCGCACAGCAGAGAAACCTGTAGATTTTTTAACGAGAATATCGCATAATTTTTTGAACATACAGTGAGATTTTCACCAGAAAATGGCCCGAAACCACCAGTTTTGCTTGTCCTCAGGTCAGTCAAAAACTGCGAGAGATAACACTTCCCAATGTTGACTGTTTATAACACTTTGTTAACAGTCACCGAAATCTAAATTTCTTTCATCTTCAACATATCGGTTGTTATTTCTATTGATATTCTGACCATCCTCATCTTTGTTGTTTTTCATACAACGTTTCGGCCGTTGCACTCTACGGCCTTCGTCAGGTATCATCTGGTAGATTTGGGAAGTAACGAACTGAACCCTTTATTTATCCGACGGGGGTATATTGACCGTACTCCCCCTTTTAGTATTAGTAGTATTGTTATACTGTCTCGCACTAGGATCGAACCATTAGATTACTTAACAGTAATTTGTCTGATGCTGTAACCACTGCGCTATGTGTCCATGTATATATTGTATGAAAAACAACAAAGATGAGGATGGTCCGAATATCAATAGAAATAAAAATAATAATACCTCATCTCAAAACTTTCCGAGTTATAATATCGGCTGTTGTTTTCAGGTCGTGAAACTGAATTGATCAGCGATGACGAATCAACCCCAAAATGATTTGAAATGAGGTTAGATAATATGCACTATATACTAGCTACATAGCATTTCATACAAAACCATAGAAATGAATTGAATACAAACAACGGGTATTATGACTCACTGATTAGAATTGTGTATATTGACGCTCTATCATCATCATCATCATCATCATCATCATCATCATCATCATCAGCAGCAGCAGCAGCAGTCTTTTAACGTCCGTCGTTGGACATAGACCTTCCCCAGGATTCGCCACATTTCTCTATCATGGGCATCGCGTAGCCAGTATTTTCCGAATCTGTCTAGTTCATCTCTCCATCTTGTTCTCTGCCGGCCTTGGTTTCGCATGCAATCTCTGGGGATCCATGTCGTGAGTCGTGATGTCCATCGGTTGTCTGCCATTCTCGCAACATGACCTGCCCATCGCCATTTGACTTTCTCATATTTTCCCTGATGTCTCTGACTCCCGTTTTCTTCCTGATATATTGTGCTGTCTTGTGATCTCTCCATGTGAGGTTGGGCATGATTCTCTCGTGTGCATGTTGCATGCTTCTCAGTTTGCATATCTGTCTCTTGGTTAGGTTTAATGTGTCAGCTTCATAAGTGACAACTGGAAGGATGAATTGGTTGTATATTCTTTTTAGGATTATTGGGATCGACTTGTTTGGCACATCCAAAGGCTTGCTATCCTAGGGTGATTCTTCTCTTGATTTTTTCTTTTTTTGAGGGTTTAAAAGAGTTTCGTTGTCCAAGGTAGATGTATCGGTCTATTTTCCCCAGTTTTGCATCTTCAATTTTATCAATTATGTTCTTATTCTCGATGTGATTGTTGCACATGACTTTTGTCTTACTGTGCAGGCCAACTATCTTGCCTTCTTCGTTTAGTTCGTCTACCATTAGTTCGAGGTCGTGTTGGTTCTCTACGAAAAGGACGATGTCGTCTGCAAATCTGCAGTTGCTCAAATATTCGCCGTCTATCTTGATTCCTCTATTCTCCCAGTCGAGGTTTCGGAAGATCATCTAGAGGCAGGCTGTGAAGATTTTGGGTGAGTTGGTATCACCTCGTCTTATTCTTTTTTTCGAGCTGGAAGGGTTCAGAGTCGTTGTGTTGCCCGATAAAGGAGTTGCTGCTATTATTCCGGTCACGGTGTTTTGGGGAGTTTGGGGACTTGAAACATTTAATAGGATAGATTTATTCAAGCAGCCGGTCGAGGAATCTCATTTAATGAAAACATTGTAAAGTTTATGTTTTTTGATGATGTAAGCAACTGCTTGCTCAGTATCATCATCATCATCATCATCATCATCATCATCATCGTCAGTTTTTTAACGTCCGTCGTTGGATATAAACCTTCCCCAGGATTTGCCACACTTCTCTATCATAGGCGTCGCAGAGCCAGTACTTCCTGAACTTGTCTAGCTCTTCTCTCCATGAAATATTCTGCCGGCCTCGGTTGCGCATGTGATCTCGGGGGATCCATGTCGTGAGTCGTGATTTCCATCGGTTGTCTGCCATTCTTGCAACATGGCCAGCCCACTGCCATTTGAGATTTTTAATAGATTCTACGATGTTCCTGACTCTTGTCTTTTCTCGGATGTACTGTGCTGTCTTGTGGTCTCTCCAAGTGAGGCCCAGCATTATTCTTTCATGTGCACATTGCGTGGTTCTTAATTTACGGGTCTGTTTCTTGGTTAGATTCCATGTTTCGTCTCCATAAGTGACTATCGGGAGAATGCATTAGTTATACACCCTTCTCTTTAGGATTAATGGGATCTTCTTATTTTTGAAGGTTGAGCTAGCTCTGCCAAAGGCTTGCCATCCTAGTGTGATTCTTAGCTTGATTTCTTCTTCTTTTGAGGGTCTCATGGAGATTCATTGTCCTAGGTAGATGTAGTGGTCTACTTCCTCCTGTTCTGTGACCTCGATTTTGATCTTAGTGTTTTTATCCTCGATGTGGTAGTTTCACACAAACGTCTTAAATCGCTACACAGTAACATTTCTGTCTTCTGAAGGTAAGTGTTCCAGTATGACAAAGCGTAACTTCAAAAATTAGATTCATTGACTCAAACTAGAAACTATATGCTTTATTCATGTGGATTTTTTTTCTTGAGTGCTTTCAGCCAAATTCATAAAACCAATTTCCAAAAGAATATATATAGTGCCGATATTACATCGAATAAAATGATGCCGATATAAGGGTCACCCTATACGTTTTCTAAAAAGTGATTTTATGTATTTGGGTAAAAACTCCCAAGGAAAAACATCAAACTAAATAGAATATATGGTTGGTAGTTTCAGACAATGAATTCAATTTTCTGAAGTTGCACTTTGTAAGGCTGATATCTTTACCTTTACAGAGGGGGAACGATTTTTGTTGAATGAATCTAGGCGAGCAATCTCTGATAATCGTTGTGAAAACAAATATCCGATTATTCCTGTTAAATAAGATCCCTCAACTGGCATCCAGAATAAATTAATCCTTTTTAAATCCCTAAAGTCTGCAAACTCCTAAAACCTTCGTTCGTTGGTATTAAGAGTCGTTCGATATTAGCTCTCCGTACGTTAACATTTACTATCATCATCATCATCAGTCTTCCAACGTTCGCCGTTGGACATAAACCTTCCCCAGGATCTGCCACATTTCTCTATCATGGACGTCACAGAGCCAGTATTTTCTTAATTTGTCTAGTTTGTCTCTCCATCTTGTATTCTGTCGACCTCAGTTTCTCGAGTGATCTTTGGGGATCCATGTTGTGAGTTGTGATGTCCATCGGTTGTCTTCATTCTAGCAACATGGCCTGCCCATTGCCATTTGAGTTTTTAAAAATAGTTTCTATGATGTCACGGACACCTGTTTTCTTCCTGATATACTGTGCTGTCTTGTGATCTTCCCATGTAAGGTTGAGCATGATTCTCTCATGTGCACGTTGCATGCTTCTCAATTTGCAGGTCTGTCTCTTGGTTAGGTTCCATCTTTCGGCTTTGTAAGTGACTATTGGGAGGATGCATTGGTTGTATACTCTTCTTTTCAGGATTATTGGGATCGTCTGGTTTTTAAAAGTTGAGCTTGCTCTGCCAAAGGCTTGCCATCCTAGTGTGATTCTTCGCTTGTTTTTGAGGGTCTCATGGAGATTCTTTGCGCTAGGTAGATATTTTGATTCTCAATATGATTGTTGCACACGATTTTTGTTTTAATGAATAATCCATTTTAAAACCCTCAAGTTCTCAAATTCCTCAAACCTTCGGTGGCCGGTAACATTTCGGTCGATATTAGCTCTCCGTACGGTAGCTTTTACTATAAAACGCATTGAACCATATTTGCTTCACGAATACTTTGCGAAAAAGCTTGTCTAAATATTTACGACAAAAACGTACATTTTCTTACATTTCAGATACTTGCTGAAAACCAGCCCTTGTTTTAATTTTCAGAAACTAATTTGGCTGAAACATGCACTGGATCAAATTAGTACTCACAGGAAATATCACTGGAATATGTTGTGTGGTCCCTGAGTTACGTTCACAGGACATTGGGTGAATCATAGTAGAATTTATATAAGTAATTATTCCTATGAGTTTCACAGGCATCTTGAGTCGTAATAAAGCAACTGGTGTTATACATTACAACATAATTCTCATTATCGTGGTTATTGTCTTTAATAGGTTTTATTTCAAAGAGCCATTATATTACTTCTTGAAAATGCGACAATTTTGTCCTGAGCAGCCCCTTCCGAAAATGAAAAAACTGTTTTTTTCCCAACGAGTCTCTTTCGACACGGACAATGTGCCAACTGTTTGATTCGGCAAACCTTGAACGATATAAAGCCCGCTTTGTCAGAATAAAACGAAACGAACAGATAGATACCGGAACGAAACGACCAGATAACTAACGTAGTGAATTGAGATATGCGATAACGACCCACGGACTTGGAGGACATGTTTTTTTAACATATTTCTCGAACAAAGATTGGTTTTGTCGAGATCTCACATCGAATTTTATTTTAACGGATAACCAGAGATGTTGCATATATTTTGAGATTCCGGCTACTTAATAGACAATGCCCAAAACAACTTTTCTAAAATAAGAAAAGAAAAAGAAAAAATAGAATACGAGGTAGAAGTTTGATATTTTGAGGAAGATAGCGTCTATCAACACCGTTTAAAAATAAATAAAAATAAACTTAGGAGTATTACTAAATAAGAATTTAGTTTAAACTTAAGCTAAGTATAGATAGCAAATGTTTAGGATACTAAGAAACGTTTTAAATGGAAACTGTCAGCATGGGTTTCTCCAGTTTTTAAGTTGGTCTGTCCCGTGGCCTGGCTGGCTATACATGTATCACGTATACATTCTGCACCAATGGGGCTAGAGGGCTGAACAAATAAACATTTTCTCCTTGTAGCGTCTAGAAAAAAAAGATTGTTTCTTTTTTTTCGGAAACTGAATCT
>OY735241.1:3593039-3603039 GCA_963457665.1 Thysanoteuthis rhombus
CCATTAGTAATTTCTTTGGCTACTATTTCCCTCCATCTTTATTTTCAGTTGCTTGAAAAAATCAACTAAAAAATCAAGAAGATAGTTGACAAAGAAAAAAAACTAATACAGCCTAGCCATCGCGAAGGCTCTTTATGCCTAGAGGTATGTTTTTTTTTTACTGAATTGTGTCTGTTGCGAGAAATTACGAGATTTTGACCAAATGAAAATCTCTGGGGCTCCATAATAGATGGACTGCAGTAGTTCTGCACAGAATGAAAATATTCTTGCTATCATTAAACTCTTTATTAAGTCTTGTTGTTTACCCCAGGAAAAAATAATGTAACAATATATATATATATATATATATATATATATATATATGTATGTATAAAATAAGACAACTATGTGTCGTATGAGATAAGCTATACAATAGAATCATGGCTGAAAGGGAGGTGGTGTTTGATCAACACTGCTAGGTGGCATGGTAATAAAGCTGTTTTTAAAGCCCCAAAACCACATGATAGACAACTGATGACCCGAACAAGAAAAATTCACATATATTACCATAATATCATATATATATATATATATATATATATATATATATATATATATATATATATATATATATATTGGCTCCATTGGCTAGGCCCATATTTCATATAAATAGAGATAATTCATAAGTTGTTGATTTTATAACTGCTCAACAGAACCGCCCTGACGTACAATGAAATATTTACATCATCTATGTGAACTGATTACATATAGACTGTGATAACCTTGTCTTGAAATCAGGAAATCCAGAAATTCGGGCCAGTTCTCGTCCTAGGCTTACCGGATAATTGGTACTGTATAGTGTATATTGCAGGGTGTATCTGGAATCTTGCTGTCAATGACTGTTTCATTGTATTGCAATGAAGTTTGGCTTGTCCAATTTTACGATGATATGATTTTTAGATGTGTCCACACCTCTCAATAAGATGTTTGCCGATCGGTTCCAGTTATATTAAATAACTGAGAGAGGAAGGAAGGAAGAGTTGTGATGTTATTAAAAGATGTGATGTCATTGACTGAACATATCCGATCATTTTTTTTTACCAACTGCTACGATGTCATGATAAATGTAGGATTGTATTTTTTTTCAAGCCAAAGATGTCCATGAACGATTTTTATCGAGATTGATACTTGCATGGTATCTCTATACTGCTATATTTTACAAGTATGAGAATCAATTGACTCTTCTTCCTCCTGATCTAAAGTCATAAAATCGGTTATCGGTTATCTTTGCCTCCACTTAATGTTCAGTGGTTTATCAATTTAGTGTTTTCGTTATCTGTTCCCACCATTGTATATTCGCAAGGGTATTAATGCGAAATTGTCTCATCCGGGGTTTTTAAGGTAATCAAGCTCGGTGAAACCAACTGTGAGAGTTACAGGTAGCCAGGACAAAGGGATCTATTAGGTGTGAGCTTACTACTTAAGCTCTAATTATTTCATGACTTGGCAGCCAGAAGACTCACCTTTAATAGTTTCCATAGTCGCTTGAATGTGGATAACTAGATCTCCAACCCTTTGCGATAGCTACGTACTACCCCACTCTCCTCAAGTAGTTGCTAATGAAGGAAGCAAAGCGTAGGGAATGTTTGTCTTCGTTCATCATTTCAAATCGAATCCAGACTCCATTATCTGCGTCTTGTTTAATCACCCGTCTCACCAGCGGCATCTCGTTAATTCTCTCCATCTGATTCTCAGCTGAGTTTCAGGTCGGCTGCAGAAAAAAAATAGCACAGGGCTACACCCTCCCCAGCCCCCCCCCCCCCCCCAACATACAAAAATATCCCTATCATAATAAATCCAACGCAAGTATATGTAACTAAAACTGCTGATAGGTGATGTCTACTGTTGTTATGCGATAAAATCGCGTACGGATCTTTCGCTAACGAACGTTTTGCCTACGCAAAGGGACAATTGATTGAAAACCCTTTTGTCGAATTGTTCGATTTTTTGAAACTTATTAATAAACCAACAGACATATCTCTGAATTTTTGAAATGAGGTATTATTATTATTTCTATTGATATTCGGACTATCCTCATCTTGGTTAGTATATCTCTGAATTTTTGAGATGAGCTATTATTATTATTTCTATTATTATTTGGACTATCCTCATCTTGGTTAGTATATCTCTGAATTTTTGAGATGAGGTATTATTATTATTTCTATTATTATTCGGACTATCCTCATCTTGGTTAGTATATCTCAGAATTTTTGAGATGAGGTATTATTATTATTTCTATTGATATTCGGACTATCCTCATCTTGGTTAGTATATCTCTGAATTTTTGAGATGAAGTATTATTATTATTTCTCTTATTATTCGGACTATCCTCATCTTGGTTAGTATATCTCTGAATTTTTGAAATGAGGTATTATTGTTATTTCTATTAATATTCGGACCATCCTAATCTTGGTTGATTTTCATACAACGTTTCGGTCGTTGTACTCTACGGCCTTCATCAGGTATCATCTGGTAGATGTGGGGAAGTAACGAACCGAACCCTTTATTTAACCGATGGGGGTATATTGACCACACTCCCCTCTTAGCATTAGTAGTATTATTATCGTCTCAGACATTATGTTGATCTGACGTCTGGGTTTAACTTTTAAATTTGTTATCATAAAATTTATGAACTGAAGATCTACAGAGTAGATATTATAGGGATTGGAATTTTGTGAGTATTTTAGAAATGTTTACTCTTATACTATTAACAAGTTTCTTTTGATGAGTTGTTTTTTCACATGCTAATTGGAATAGATATACACTACTTTATAAAGGAAATTCCAGTATTAAGAAATCTTGGTATTATAAATCTGTCTCTAATACAAAATGTACCACTTCTTAAGCAAATTACTATCAAGTACGTAGACAAACAAGGTTACAGGGTTAGAGAGGCTTTTGAATATATATCACAAAAATGACCAAAAACTGAAGATACATCTAGATATACGTAATAAGGGTTGATGTTTCTTGAGAATTTTAAAAATTCATAGTTTCCTGTTGATTGTAATGGAGTAAACTCACGAAAGAGGAAGAGATCAAGCAAAGAATCACACTTGGATGACAAGCCTTTGCAGAGCGAGCTCAACCTTCAAAAATAAGTCGATCGTAATAATCCTAAAAAGAAGAGTATACAACCAATGCATCTTCCTAATAGTTACTTATGGAGATAAGACATTGAACCTAACCAAGAGACAGACTCGCAAACTGAGAAGTATGCAACGTGCACATGAGAAAATCATGCTCCACCTTACATGGAGAGATCACAAGACAGCACAGTATATCAGGAAGAAAACGGGAGTCAGAGACATCATAATAGTAGAAAAGTAAAATGGCAATGGGCTGGTCTTGTTGCAAGAATGAAAGACAACCGATGGACATCGCAATTCAAAAAATGGATCCCCAGAGATCACATGCAAAACCGAAGCCGACAAAATACAAGATGGAGAGATCAACTTGACAAATTCAGAAAATACTGGCTCCATGAGGCTCTTGATAGAGAAATGTGGCGAATCCCGGGGAAGGTCTATGTCCAACGACGGACGTTTAAAGACTGACGATGATGATGATGATGATACTGTTTTATAAAGGGAGTTCCAGAATGGAAGGGATTTCGATGTTATGAAACTGAGTCTAAGACTAAGATGGTGATTTATTTGGGTGTTGGTTACTGTGACCTCTGTTTTTTTATTCTTATTGTTTTTTCGTAGCATGAATTCACTCTGTGAACGTATTCATTTTCTTGAATAAAGATGTGTATTTCATATCGCAAAAAAATAAATCCTGATTTTAATTAAAGTAAATTTTAGGTCTCTCCATCTATCATTTTGCCGGCCTCGGTTACGCATGTGGTCTCGGGGGATCCATGTTGTGAGTTGCGATGTCCATCGATTGTCAGGCATTCTTGCTACATGGCCAGCCCACTGCCATTTGAGATGGACGAGCTAGACAAGTTCAGGAAGTACTGGCTCCGTGACGCCCATGATAGGGAAGTGTGGCAAATCCTGGGGAAGGTCTATTTCCAACGACGGACGTTAAAAGACTGATGATGATGATGATGATGATGAAATTTCAGGTTATTCTTTATATGTATGTATATACATACACACACACACATATATATATATATATAGTTTGTTTTCTCATATATGTAGGAATACACAGTGCTTTATATGCAATCACGTTGAAGAGACATCGTGTCCAATCAGCCTTCAAAAGTAGTAACATAACTTAAATTAGAACATTTGAATTATCAGTTACTTAAATAAATAAAATATCTAACAAGCTTTGGGCTTATCGGGCTACATGGATTGCTCTGTCACTTTTTATATGGTAATATATATATATATATATATATATATATATATGTATCACAATACAAATCAGGAATGTGGTAATATATGATACAATATCCGATGGATGATGGGTTTATTTCATAAAGTACTCGATACATTCAACATCAAGTTAATCTAGAGAATATATATATATATATATATATATATATATATATATATATATATATATATATATAATTCTAGGGTTGAGCACTCTTTAAGTGAGGTAACTCGTTCACTGTAAGCATTATGCAATGCTCTTCCATAGGAATAGAGCACTCTGGTGGATGGGGAATTTGTGTGTAAAATGAATATATCGCTTAAATTCGACCTCACTGACCGTCCAGTTCCATGGTTTGAAACGAAGGTTTCAACCCTACCTCGTGATACTGGATGGGATAATGGATAGTCCATAGCTATACTGAAGAGTTGTAATACAACGAAACAGCTGTCTGTGGATGACACAATATATATATATATATATATATATATATATATATATATATGTTTCATTGATCCTTAATTATATCGTATATTTTCAAAAATAGGTCAGATTAGAGGAATGCGAAATGAACCGTTTAATGTGTGGGACATGTGTAAAAACCCTCGAAACGGGGACTAAAAAATGCCAACTCATAATTAACCTACAAGAAATTGGAATTCAAGAGGAAAGATATCAAATAGACTTGGAGATGGAATTTCATGAGCTGGAGGGCCATTGTCGTCTGTCGATGAAGAAGCGGATCTCTTATAACCAACAGATGTTTTGATAACGGGTATATTTTGGATAGTCAACATAAAATTACGATATGTACGTAGGATTTTGGAGAGAGAAAAACTTGAGATGTGATAGTGAAGCGTACAGGAGAAAAATTCAAGAAAAAAAAATAGATGTTTGGTTCTTTAGCGTTTATCTGCTTGAAAAGATGTGAATACATTGAGACGATTCCACCGATTGTAGTTTGTCTAAAAGATCCCATTAATCCTAAAGAGAAGGGTGTATAACCAATTCATCCTCCCAATAGTCACTTATGGAGCTGAAACATGGAATCTAACCAAGAGACAGACCCGTAAATTGAGAACCATGCAACGTGCACATGAAAGAATTATGCTGGGCATCATTTGGAGAGACCACAAGCCCAGTACATCCGAGAAAAGACAAGTGTCACGGACATCATAGAATCCGTTAAAAATCTCAAATAGCGGTGGGCTGGCCATGTTGCAAGAATGGCAGACAACCGATGGACATCACGACTCACGACATAGATCATCTGAGATCATACGTGCAACCGAGGCCGGCAGAATATTAGATGGAGAGACGAGCTTGACAAGTTCAGGAAGTTCTGGCTCTGCGATGCCCATGATAGAGAAGTGTGGCAAATCCTGGGGAAAGTGTATGTCCAACGACGGACGTTAAAAGACTGACGATGATGATGATGATGATGATATATACATACATATTGTATGTACATACACATTATATATATATATATATATATATATATATATATATATATATATGAATATTGTTTGTGAGTGTGTATGCTTGACAATTATGAAGATATTTGAACAGGAACTTTAATTCATATTCGTCTCCATTATGATCCACCATTTTCTATATGAAATTAAATCAACTAAGTTAAAGAGTATTTTATTTTTATAAGCTAAAAAAATCAATGAATTTGATAAAAACATTAATATTTTAGTGCACACCTTTGAGCGAAAATGTAGAAATTACTTATCATTTCACCAGGAGCCCAAGTGTTTCTCAATCCTGGTTTGAGTGTTAATATAACCTAAATCTTCCTGATGCGGTTTTCTTTTTTTCTAATTTACCGGGTTATTCATTGAGCTATCTGTGAATAATAATCAGCTGGAAAAACATCGGACAAAGAAGCTTTTATACGGACATCCTCTTGCAATTGCAATTTCTATAAAGGAGTGAAGATTCCGCTTTGCTGGCCGTTCTTGGCACAATAAGGATAAATTAGTGAGTGAAAAGTTGCTATTCCGCCCATCACAAGGACCTACCTCAGTAGACAGACCTCAATGCACGTACAGTGATCAATTGGCAGATGACATTGGGTGTCTTTTAGAAGATTTGTGAAGGAGGACCGAGCAGGATGGAGGGAACGTGTCCAGCGAATCCGAGAAGACCCTAGACCTGATAGTGATGATGATTTGTAATGTTTTTATTGGGTGACTTAGTACCACATACTGAAGCTAATATTAAAGTTGAAGATTCAAGTTTTTCTTTTTCGCTGTTTCTTTTTGTTTCTGATTTATGAGGTACGTGTTAGAGTAGAAAATTTGGTTTACTCTTGAGATATTTCTGGGGGAGTATGAAAGACAAATACTTCCAAGGTAAGGTCACACTCCCCTTTACAGTATATGTATTTTAATGTTTATCGTATCATTCAATAAATACGTTTTCTTTCAAATGAAGACGTTTTCTTTTTCTTTTTCTTCCGGACGGTTTGCAATAAAGCCAATCGAACTTCTGTATCCCAACAACTGGCCCATCCGACGAACTAGCCAACTGGGCCACAGATTATTCTGTATTTGATCTTCTGTGTGTGTGTGTCTGGGCGTTCCCAGTCACATTTTTGGGCAAGAACCATGGGAATTGGTATGGGAACACCACTGGGCACCATCTACCCCCCCCCCGAAAAGTTTTTCAATGCCCAAATCTTGTGCTAGTATTTCTTTTACATGATTTTAGGTAAAGGGTTTATTTTTTCGAATAAGTTTAGGTAAAAGATCTACCTTTTTTTTAGATAATTAGTTCTGGTACTCGTGTGGGCTACGGTGATTCATTTATGCCAGGTACGGATATCATATTAAAAATAACACCGTGCCGGCAGTGTGAAATTTTATTTGGTTTATATTTCTCGCTTATGTACCTTTATAAAATTCATGATTCCCATGCGAGTGAAGGTGATGTACAGAAAAAGGACAACGAAAAAGCTACGAAGAAAGACGTACAATCTTCAATTTAAAAATTTTTTTAGATATCTCGAGAACTGCTCATCTAAAATAAATAAAACTTGACCCTGCATTGCCTTGTGTGCAAACTAATATATGTAGCAAATGTCAACTTTATATGATGGCCTGTTGTCCAGCAATCGCGATGCAGTAGATTTCTCACGAACCACTGATCGAAACACCTTTTAACTCGACACTGCATCGCTTTGTGCACTGACTGATGGATATAGTAAATGTCAACATCGTACAATGGTCAGTTGTCGAGTAATCGTGGTGCATTCATTCTGAAAGACAGATATAGGTAATCAAACGATCCAAATGCATAATTCCTATTCAAATGTTGGTGGTGAATAAAAGAATGGAAACAATCACGATTGAATATATAGTGGAAATATCAAAGACTTTTGGAAAGAGGTGAAACGACGTCAGTTATTGGAAAATCCATGTGCACTTCGCCGTATATTTAAAGTATCACCGTTATTTAGAAGGTAAATGAAAAGGTAAAATATATACTTTACACCGAAAGAAAACAATTGACTAACGAACGCTATAGACAAACTGTGTGTACCTCTTCCAACTTACAGAGTTGACTTAAAGACTTGATCTAGGAACGAATCTCGTTCGTAACCGGTGGGACGACCAGTATCAAATTGAACCAAATACACCTGAATATGGGGATACTAAATCAGCTATTTTAAGATAGATCTAGCTGATTTTACCTTTGTTTAGCCTATAGATATCTGCAATAGTCTGCCCATTTTTAAAAAAAAGATAATAAGCCGATTTGATTATATTTCACAACTTAGTCAAAACATTTAAATTGAATATTTTTTGCTATTATTTTTTTCATTCGAGATCAATAAACTGAAATTTTCTTTTAGTAAATCCACTAACAATTTGTAATGACTATTTGTTCTGGATTCTAAGTATATAGTTATTTTATTTGATCGTTGGGCTTTACATGAGGTTTGGCCATTTTGGGGGGTGGGGGGCGAAAAACATTTTAGTTGGCAACACTGGATAGAAATCTCACTTCCTATATATATATATATATATATATATATATATATATATATGTATATCATATACATATATATATATATATATATATATATATATATATATATATATATATATATATATATATATATATATATATATATATATATATTGTGTCATCCACGGACAGCTGTTTCGTTGTATTACAACTATTCAGTGTGGCTATATATATATATATATATATATATATATATATATATATATATATATATATATATATATATATATATATGTATGTATATTATATATATACATATATATATATATTATATATGTATATATATATATATGTATATTATATATATATATATGCATATTATATATATACATACATATATATATATATATATATATATATATATATATATATATATATATATATATATATATATATATATATATATATATATATATATATAGTACAAATCAGGCTAGCAGTATCACATAAAATAATGATAAATTGATAATATAAAGCCACTTCTGAAATGTAATGGATTTATTTCATCCAGTGCTCGATACAACTTTTTACTATTGAAGTTCAGTTGTTTTAGAGTAGAGCTGATTCGCCGGATGAGGCCTGGAGAGGGCAGAAACATGAGCTAGTTTGTGTAGCAAATATGTATGTATGTATGTATGTATGTATGTATGTATGTATGTATGTATGTGTGTGCGTGTGTGTGTGTGTGTGATTGTGTGTGCATGTGGTAGGGACATCTATTTTCCCGAATAATCTCAGTGGTTGGCATATAAGTCATAGTCAGCCACCTAACATCGTTTTACAAGATTTTTGTTCCTGGGCAGTCAGTGTTACATTCAAATTGCTCAAAAGTCTATTGGAAATGACTATTCAAACTGTGCCTTTGTGACCAGGACAGTGATAGTCATTTGTGGTCGTATTCCTTACTTTACGTGATTAAAAATGTACAAATCTGTCCGTTGACTAATTGAGAATTAGTAGATTTCAAATTACCAATGTCCTGGTCACTACTGCGAAATTTGAAAGGAATAACTGACTTTCTCTCTCTCTTTTTCCAATTTTTGTTTTGGCATTATCAATTAGAAAATACCACTTATTACCCAGAAACAATTAAAAAGTAAAAAAAACAAAAACAGATCTAGTTAGTCACTCACGAGACGCACGTCTTTTGTCAGGATTCTGTCTTGGGGTGGGGGTGATCAATTAAAATTTGAAGTGATCAATGAATAAGTTACTTTTCTCGTCTTTTATTGGATTACTAAAAAGTCTGAATTTTCAACAAAAAAAAATAAAACACAAGCGTGAACGCAGCCAGACACGACGTAGAGATTAATTTAGCATGAACTTACATTGTAAATTGACCCCCTCACTAAAAAAAAACGTATTAAAGGGGGTGGAATTGCCTCTAACAAAAATCGTTTTTTCCTTGACATAGCAAGGAGTAAATGTTGAAAATATCAACCCTCTAGCTCAATTGGTCTGGCTTGTACATGTGATACGTACATACATACATACATACATACATACATACGTAGCCAGCCCGCCAGTCAGCCAGACCGACTCAAAAACCAAAGAAACCTATGTTGACAGTTTTGGTTGGTAGTTT
>OY735241.1:3608039-3680539 GCA_963457665.1 Thysanoteuthis rhombus
CAATGTCTCCAAGGAGCCTGGCGTGTTGGGGGTGATCAATTAAAAAATGTGAAATGGGGTGATCAATGATTATGTTACTTCTATCGCCTTTTGTTGGACTGTGATAAAAAAAACCCCCCAAAAACAAAACAAGCGTGAATGCTTCCGGATACAAATTGAGGGATCTATATAGTTTTAATTTACATGGCAAATTGACCCCCCATTAAAAACCTATAGCTTCTTTGTAATTAAAACTAATAACAAAGAAACTATATTTTCTAGGCATAATATGGTGTAATTTTTAAAATTTTCAGCCCTCTAGCTCTATTGGTATGGTTTGTGTGTGTGATACATTCATACATACATACATTTATACATTGACAGACCGACAGACCTACATAAAAACTAGAGAAACCTATGTTGACAGTTCGGGTTAGAGTTCTGGTTGAAGGTTTCTAACAGTACGATATTCGAAATGTACGACTGTTTGACTCATATTTCCGATCCTCAAAGTTTGGAGCAAATTTGATCTAATTTAGGAAACGTTTAACGATGTCCTCGTATGGAAACACAGTTGAGACAAATTAGCTGAATTACGACACTTTTTTTACGACAATAATCGGTGCCAATTTACAACAAGAAAAAAAGAGTGTAATTATTCATTGAAACGGCGTAAACTAGGTCACTGTGTACACCTAATTTATAGAAGCTGCGTAAACTATTTTGAACTTTTAAAACTGTATTATCAGATGTGTCCACACATCTCTATTAGTCACTTTTTGGTCTGTCCCAGTTACGTTAAACAACAGAAATAAGAAGGAAAGAAGGGATGTAATGTCATTAAAAGGTACGTATGGTCGTAAAAAGAAATCTAGTCCGATCAATTTTCTTATCGGCTGCTAACGATGCAATAGAATGTCTGAGGTTTTTTTAATTTCAAAATAACCCTAAACGTCAAAAATTGTCATTTACGATTTTTATTGAAGATTCTACATAAAGAATACTTCCATACCACAATATTTTACGTGTATGAGAATCAATTGACTCAAAGAAAGACTATTTGCTCTTCCTGTAAATACTACAACGGACTTATGGACTCGTTGAACATTAAAACACTCAAATAAAAGCAGAAAACTTGACCATTTAAAACTGTATTCCATTGAATTCAACTACAGAGGATACGTTAGAAGTTCGTTTAGGGTTTGTGTTCAAGGTAAGAGTAAAGGTTTGTTTTAAGGTTGGTGTTAAGGTTAGTATTAGGACTAAGGTTAAGTTTATATAAGCCTGTTATGAAACAAATTGAAGCAGCAGATTTTTCGTGTTGCGATGGTAGTTTCGCCACTGAAATTCCAAGAGGCATGTCAAGAAAAGAGCTCCAGATGTACCAAATCACCGCCGTACTTTTATGCCAAAAATAATTCACGCCGTCGATGTAAAAATAAACCTCGTGGATTCAATGTATAATAACCAAAAAGAGGCTGGTATGAATCGTATAGTCGATTCGGCTATATTGGTGTAGTGTGATTAATTTGTTCCAAGCTGTTGTTCAAGGTCTGATTATAAGTTAATGTGTTTTTTCCAGCTTTTATTTGGTTACATTAATTTGTATAGCAATTCCTTAACCATATTTCATCAAAACACACGCTAATCAAAACCGTACAATTCAAGGTACTCCTGTAATAGTGAACGAAAAAAAAGTTAACTTAGTATTAACAGCATCAATTCAAAATTCCATTAAACCTGAGCTTTTCTGAATAGGGGCCCAAAATGTAATACAGGTTGCCCCTGCTATCCGAAAGAAGAGCCTTTTGTAAGCCGAAATTGCTTGAAACGAAGAAGTAATTGCTATTAATTTTTATGGGAAAATCTTCGAGCGTTCACAGACCAACGAAATGGTGATGATGGTATATCAGGCTGAGTTGTCGTCGGTTGGGGTGGTTAGAGGTACAGGACTCTTGATTATAGGAGAGAGAGAGAGAGAGAGAGAGAGAGAGAGAGAGAGAGAGACAGAGAGAGAGAGAGAGTGTTGCTGCTTCTATAAACTCTCGCAGCAAACAAACACTGGACGCTATTTTCGCTTCTTGCTTCTTTTTTTCTCGAAGAAGCGAAGAATAGGCGAAAAGTGGATTTTCGAAAAGCAGATTATATTTTCGGATATTTCCATACATATATATATATATATATATATATATATATATATATATATATATATAATTGCGTTATATTATATTGAAACTCTTATTTGAAATGATCTCCTGTCATTACAAGTTTGATATATCACTTGGTCTAGACAACGTAGATAGAATAAACAATTGAAGAAAGAAACCCCAACTTCTTAAATTGTTTATTCTATTTACGTTGTCTAGTTCAACTGATACATTCACTGAGTAACAACGGGAGATCATTTCAAATACGAGTTTCAATATGATTTAACGTAATTTATAATCATTCTGTCGGATTATGTATTCATTTCTTAACGCATACACACTTATGTATATGAATATATATATGTATATATATATGTATATATGTAGAAAAAGTTTTTAATGTTTAGTGTTTAAAGCTGTAAACTTACGAGATTATCTATCTATCTATCCATCCATCTATCTATCTATCTATCTATCTATCTATCTATCTATCTATCTATATATATATATATATATATATATATATATATATATATATATATATATATATATATATATATATATATTAGAAAATACATTTATTATTAGACTTGCTAAGATATGACGAATTCTTTCGATGACTTCACATCTTTTCAAGCGAGTAAACACCAACAAACCATACGTCTATATTTTTCCGAATTATTATTTTGTACACGTGTCGTTCTATTCTTAAGCAGAATTTTCTTTTCAAGTTGATATATTTTAATTTCTATGTTGAAAATTTGAACTAAAAAGTCTGCTTATTTGAAAGAAAATGTGATGTGTATGAAATACGACCATACTTTGAATAGTGCAGTTTTGGTTAGTGCTACTTTTGATGTTGTACGACAAAGGTATTACTCTACAAATTACTAAAACTAAGTATAGGCTGGAAAAATGCATTAAATTGTACGAACACCTTGAAGGGCGCAGCTTTGAACAGTAATTTGGGAACGAATTAATCACACTATTCAAGTTATACCTGTTCTAATAGTTGTTACTTTCATGTATACATTTATATGTGCAAATGTAAAAATCATTATGGGTCAGAAGTAGTATAACTTTAGGTGTTTTAATCGGTGACAGATCAATTGCATCCTGGATAAGTACGTCCCAGTTAAATGAGTTCTTCGAAATTGCATTATATTTTGAGGTCAGGTCATTTGCGCTCTACTCGTCTTACAAATGGGTGCGTACTTTTCAAAATGTGGGTTTACAAATTAAATAGGTTAACTCCAGCAATACTTTGAAAAGAAAAAATATCTAGGTAGATTTTTTTCATTGTTTTTGTTACAAAAGGAAATAAAAAGGTAGTTGCAAAATGGAAACTATTGACTTTCGTTTTTTTATGAAAAAATAAATAAAAACGTATTTAATAACTTCGATGGTATTAAAAAAACTTTTTTCTAATTTTTTGTTGATTTTTACAAATATAAATAAAAAAGTGGTTACGAAATAGAAACTTTTTATTTTCGTTTTTCTTGTGAAAAGATAAATGAAACCGTATTTAATAACTTCGTAGATAACGAAATACAAACTTTTTTCTGTAGTTTTTTTCACATAAATAAATAACAGGTTTATTTAATCGAAATTTTTTTTTCACAAAAATGAATAACTTCGTCGATAACGAAATGAAATTCTTTTTATTTCCATTTATTTTTGGTACAAAAATTAATAAAAAGTTACTTGTAATTCAATCGAAAAATGTTTAAAAGATGTATAAAAAAATCTTCGTTTTGATTGAATTTAACTACCTTTATATTCATTTTTTTTACAACTAGCACAACAAAAATAACGAATTTTTATTTTGTTATCTACGAAGTTATCAAAATTTATGCCTTTTGTACCCACCCCAGGACGCAAATAACCTAGTAACGCTTTTATCAATTTGTGAGGTCTTCAAGACAAGATAATAGAAATGTTACGCTCTAACCACGATCGTCTGATGTAATGATCGCAGTTGGACTGATGAAATATAGCCGACAGATTTCGTATGTCTCTGGATTATCACGAATAACCTATTGGTTTTATCACTTGACTTGGTTGCTTATACATTGCTACCTCTCTCATAGCTGAAAACTCTTACACAAAGTCTCAGTTGGTGAGAGAACGCAATAGCCAAAAAAATCTCAAGGAAAAAAACTAACGAAATTCGAAAAATTATCCCGAATAATCTAGATTCCATTTATAATTATCTAGATTTATATCTAGCATCTAGGCGCTTATTTTCAAACTGACAGATGCACGGAAGATATTTTATGAGTTATAATAAGTATATTTATTTACTTCATTATTTACATACATTTGTATCTATACATTATTTAGAAAGTAATGAGTACATTACATATTATATACAAGATTATTCGAATTTATACATTGTTTAGAAAGCAATAAATACATTATACGTATTATTTACAAGGTTATTATCAAGGTTTTAGTGATCTGATAGTTTTTTTCAGAACGAATAACTGAAATCTCATTGATTTTATTATTCATTCAACGAATTTTCATCTAACGGAACGTTTTGTGGAACGTAATGTCCTCGTTAAGTGATGTGTCACTCTATTCAATGTTAAGTAATCATGGAGCCCACTCGGATAGCTTTAATGGTTATCACGTTTTACCTTCAGAAACAAGAAAATCCCATGTCCTAAAAAGACGTATATATAACCAAAGCATCCTCTCGATAGTCATCTATGGAGCTGAAACACAGAACCTAACCAAGAGGTTATACTGAGCCTGCGCATTGCTGCGCGTATTGGGAGCCTTTGGACTCGTCCTTGGGCTCTCCAACTCTAACTCGGCCCGGCTGCAGGGGATCAGTTGCCCCAGGGCAGCACTACTCCATTGCTCTAAAAGAGACAGGTCGGGCTTGCCCTGACGCTTTCGTGACTGCAGTTGCTTTGCAAGCAAAGTCGTGTCGGCTGGAGCTATTTTCAATCGGTTGCTTCTATTTTTCTTACGTAAAGCCCTGACTTTGTGTTGTATGTTGCTATGGTGGAAGAGTGAATTGATAGATGCTCAACCTCACACGGCGAGATCACAAGACAGCACAATCTATCAGGGAGAAAACAGGAATCATAGGCATCATAATATCCATTGAAAAACTCGAATGACAATGGGCTGGTTATATTACCAGAATGGCAGACAACTGCGATTCTGTTCTCTTCCACTAAAATTTCTCATATTCTAGGACATTCTCAAAAGGTACTTAGGAATCACAAAGTTGAACTTTTGATTTCTTTATACATCATCATCATCATCATCATCATCATCATCATCGTCGTCGTCGTCATCATCATCATCATCATCAGTCTTCTAACGTCCGTTGTTGGACATAGACTTTCCCAAGGAATCGCCACGATTCTCTATCACGGGCGTCGCGGAGCCAACATTTCCTGATTTTATCTAGTTCATCTCTCCATCTTATGTTCTGTCGGCTTCGGTTTCTCATGCGATATCTGGGGATCCATGTTGTGAGTCGTGATGTCCATCGGTTGTCTGTCATTCTTGGAACATGACCTGCCCATTGCCATTTGAGTTTTTTAATAGTTTCTCTGATGTCACGGACACCCGTTTTCTTTCTTATATGCTGTGCTGTCTTGTGATCTCTCCATGTGAGATTGAGCATGATTCTCTCATGCGTACGTTGCATGTTTCTCAGTTTGTAGGTCTGTCTCTTGGTTAGGTTCCATGTTTCAGCTCCACACGTGACTATCGGGAGAATGCATTGGTTGTATACTCTTCTTTTTAGGATTATTGGGATCATCTGGTTCTTGAAAGTTGAGCTTGCCATTCTAGAACAATTCTTCGCTTGATCTCCCCCTCTTTGAGGATAACGGATTGTAAATGGTTGGAAACATCCTCCTGTACATATTGTAGATGCTCTGTCGCTCAACGTCTTCAAAAATAGTTGAGACAATATTTTGGGAAGACGTCTCCGATCACACAGCGAATTAGTTATGTATTGTGCGTTTGTGTCCATGCCTACAGGCCTCGACCTTTTTGATGGAAATCATTATTATCAAATTTTGAAGTCTCAGCCTATCTCAAGCTGTTTAAATGTGCGATCAGACATGAAGTTTTAAGATTTTTTATGATGTAAATTCTATTGTTACGCCCTAATAGGAAGGTAAATCCAACAATGAGATCACCATGTTTGGGCGCAAACAAACAGAAATATGAACAGGTTGATGAACAGAAAAGATTGAAAATAAGCACATTATATGGTTAGATTATTATTATTATTATTATTATTATTATTATTATTATTATTATTAGAGAGTGCCCCTCTCTCTCTTGAATATAAGTACGATGGTTTAATAAGCCAATAGCCTGACAAAGGTATTTCTGCTGGAATTTCCACAGTATAATGTTCAGTCTTTGTGACCTATTGAAAAGCATTGGTTTGTGTGCATTGACAAGGAAGGAGATTATGTTGAGAAATTAAATATGTCTTGTGGAATTTTCTTTTCGTCATTAGGCTGTAACGACAAAGTCACGTTTGACACACATGGTTCTCGTACCATCACTGGAGTTAAACAACGTCAAGCGTGGCCAGTGACTAGATGGGTGACCGTATAGGAAAACTAGTTGACGTTAGCAGCTGAGGATCATATAGAGACCCTCTCATAGTGATTCGGGCAATCCTCCCAAAGAGGAGACCGATCTCTACACCACGCTCAATTACATGAATCGAATACCCTTTTTAACATGCCGTGTTGGGGGCGATTATGAAAATTTGAACGTTGAGTGATCAAGGAATAAGTTACTTCTCTCGCCTTTTGCTGGATCACTAAACGTTTTGAAATTTGGGGCACGAACTTGCGATCAATTTAGCATAAACTTACATGGCAAACCTGCAGTAAAATCCTATTTAGGGTGAATTTTCGAAATCAAAAAAAGTTTTTTTGTAGACATGATTAGGAGTAAATCTTGAAATTTTCATCCCTCTAGCTCCATTGTTACGATCAATGCACGAGATTCATACATACATAACCAGTCATCTAGCCGCCATTGCTTACCGTTTTCCCCGTCTCTCTCTCTTTTTCTTTCTCTCTCTTTCTATCTTCCGTCCTTTCGTTGATCAATGACGTGGGAATGAAATGTGTCCATCTCTCTTCCCTTCTCTCTCTCTCTCTCCACCATTTTAAGCCTTCTGCCTTTTAGTTTCAAACGGAAGCATGAACTTATCATTGTTGTTAGGTTAGAAAGATAAAGTCAACTCAGTAGGAGTTTGACGATACAAGATACGGATATCATCACTAAAGGATAGGATATAATGCTCCCTTGCTTACATAATGAATGTAAATTAGGTAAATACCAAGTTAGTATATACAAAACCCCTTTTAATTCTAATCTTTGTTTATACGGATGTAAAATAACGTTGTTTGTATGTATTTAGCGGCTGTATTTTACACATGTATAAGCAAGGATTACAGAAAATGACCTGCTCCAGAAAAACACCATCATCCCCCGAATACTAAGAACCACCACATTTCCATGCATTATAAATATTAAAAAATGGGCTATCGATGGGTGAAAACCTCATGTTCCTATCTTCATTTGTTTCCGAGTTATAGAGCTTCAGAAAGCTCAAATCTCCAAAACACATGTTATCGAATGGTGAAAACCACATGCTTCCATATTTGATAATTTGCGAGATATGGGTCAGTTCTGAAACTAAGAGCAATAACCTTATATGCTTTTGTCAACTTGCGAAGGCTTCAAGGCTGGATTATAGAAATCTAACACTGTACCCACTATCGTCAAGTGTTGGCAACTCAAATTTGATTTTTTTCCGGCTAAATCTGTTCCAGCTTCGGCTAACTTTATGGCTGAAACATTCTATACTCATTGGGTTTTCAAATAAAATATCTATGAACTAAGACTACAGATCAAATATTTAGTAAAAATTGGTGATTTACTTTTATTAAACTTACGAGATTCGTTGTGGATTCGCTAAGAAAAAAAATTTAGTATCTGACTCCCCAAAATTTTCAAAATCTAACATTTTTGTCAAAGTTTTGTTAATTGATCTTTAGTTAAATAACAAAAAATTATGAAAAAATAATTTTTTTATATAGTTTGATTAGCATTGATTGACCATTGAAAATGGCTAAAATAGGCCAATTTTATCCCCACTATATATATATGTGTGTGTTTTCAGTTTTGAGCAACAAAATAAAATTGAATCGGCTGATTTTTATTCATTATTCAATATTTTCTTATATATAAATGGCCAGATTTTTAGCTCTCAGCTATCACAGCTTTATCTACTAAATCAGGAGAAATCGGCTTGATGTAGCTGAAAGATGGCTGATTCGGTACCCCTGCGATCGTCTGATGTAATGATCGTGTTTCGACTGATGAAATATAACTGACTGGTTTCGTATTTGTTTGGATTAGGCTATCAATAACCAATTGGTTCATATATGTAGTTTGGGATTTCATATTGGATTGACTAACGCAGAGACGTACACACTCACTCACACGCACAAACTCTCCAACATGCACATACACAACGTTGGTCAAAATTGATGTTCTGACCATCACTATATATATATATATATATATATATATATATATATATATATATATATATATATATATTGCGTTATATCATATAGAAACTTATCTCCCGTCGTCACACAGTTAATACATCACTCATCCTGGACAACTCAAATAGAATAAACAATTAAATTGAATTGGGGCAGCTACAGGAATCGAACAGGATAGCAGCTTGAACGTGGTGGTGCTCTTACCATTGGGCTAAACTAAGTTTCTTTGTTATATAATGCAATTTATAATTCATACTGTCGGACCAAAAGTGTCCACTTCTCAATACACGTATACAAATAAACATATAGATACGTATATAATCTTAGGAAATCACGTTCTAAACAAATCCACACGCGCACATACAACGGTGGTCAAAAGTAATGTCCAGTCTAGAGAATTCTAGGTTTCGAATAAAGAGCCGGATTTCCAGTTCGTCTGACTCTCTATCTATCTCTCTCTCTCTCTCTCTCTCTCTCTCTCTCTCTCTATATATATATATATATATATATATATATATATATTAAAAAAAGTGATATCCAGCTTATCAGATCTTGGAGCTTTAGTTTCAATT
This sequence comes from Thysanoteuthis rhombus, assembly GCA_963457665.1. Classification (NCBI taxonomy): domain Eukaryota; kingdom Metazoa; phylum Mollusca; class Cephalopoda; order Oegopsida; family Thysanoteuthidae; genus Thysanoteuthis; species Thysanoteuthis major. Next base: position 3,617,316 of record OY735241.1, read on the forward strand.
TTCCTAGGCCAGGCATCATTGTTGACCACCACTATATAAATATATATATATATATATATATATATATATATATATATATATATATATATATGTATATATATATATATATATATATATATATATATATATAAGAAATGCAATATTATATAAAACAATATTCAATGAGAGATGGGTTCATTTCATAAAATGCTCGATACACTCAACATTAAGTTCAGTTAGCCTGAAGAAGCCCAAACAGGGCAGAAGCATAAACGTACTTATGTAGCGAGTCCTTCACTTCATAATATATATATATATATATATATATATGTGTGTGTATGTGTGTGTGTGTGTGTATGTTTTTCTGAGCGTGTGTATGTGTGTTGATTTTGTGTATTTGGATTCGGTCTCTCTTTCTCTGTTCTTCCCCTTTTTCCTGTCTCATACTCTTTCTTTCTTCATTTCTCTTTTTCTCTGACTTCTCTCCCCATTCTTTTCTGTTTAATTCCTTTGTGTTCATTTTCAACTGAGACGTAAGTTGATAGTCTTGAGAATGGCAAAAACCCATGTTAAGACCAGATTTGAATAGGTTATTGGCGTTCGTAAGGAATCGAGTGACCCGGACAGAGAGTGGTTAAAGAGAGATTGACGGCGCTCGTAGCAAAGAAAGAAAGATGTTATCTTAATGAGGAGAGAGAGAGAGAGAGAGAGAGAGAGAGAGAGAGAGAGAGCGTATGTGTGTGTAAAGAAAGGGAATATTTTTCTTTTTCGCGTCACACTACATCATGTTATTTCTTTTTTTTAAAAATCAATTCTCGAGATGAAAAATAGAAAGGAAGAAAGAAAGAAAAAAGAAAGCACGATATACAATGTTTAAACTTCACTTATATATATTTATAACATTTTAATTTTGTAATGAACTATGTAGCATTTTGACCGATATATTTCGTTTTATTGTTGATGTAATGATCATTTAATTTAACGGGGATTAACTCGAAAAACTCAATTGGAAACAAATAGTTTTATTACAGAAATAAACGTTGTTAAATGTTGCCAAATACTGTCAAAAAATTGTATAAACGACGTCGCAGTTTTTCAACAGAGTCTGTTCTTTTCCTTGTTTTCTTTGTAGCACAATTCCCTTTAAAAGATGCTAGTTTTGATCACCTCAGTACCAAAAAGCGGGGTCACCAAATTTGATCAGAAGGGGAGATAATCCGAAATTCAGCTCGGAAACTTACTCCAACACAAGCATTGGAATAGTGTCGAATTCGGAGATCGAGTGAGTTCGGAGGCAACAGTTCGATACCAGCCTCTTGAGTCGATTTCCGAATTCGACACTATGCCAATGCCTGTGTTGGGTGAGTCTCCTGGATGAAATTCGGATTATCTCCCTTTCTGGCCAAATCTGGCAACCCTGCTGAAATGTTGGAGGAAGCAACTTTGATTTTTCATTCTATAAAGTTAGCTGAGAACCCGTTGGAAATTTATGTGTTGACATTTTAATCTACAATAGTCATTAATATTATTTTCACTCATTGATATATATGTAACGATTATCTTCAACGTTTCCACACATTTTGTCATTCATGTTTTATTATAGGAAGAGGGGTCGTTGCAGTTTCCGGGTGGAGAGGAGTTTACATTTGGCTTATGTCGTTAAAGTCTTTTAGTCCTCTCCCTAAGAATTGCCAGCCAACCTATAAACTCCAGAAACTCCAGAAAACTAAGAGACGAACCCTTTTTTTATATAAATATTTAATTATTTTGCTTCTGTTGTTGATATACATGTAACGATTTTATTTACCATTTCCCTCTCCCTTTTCTTCTGTTATTTAAACGAACATCAGTTTTATTCATAAACAATCAGAGATGCCCAAATCTGTTTTCTGTCCTACTACTGAGACAGCAGCAACAGCATTAGCAGCAGTAATGTTTGGACGCATACACGCGTACACTGTGCTGTATACTTTACCGTGTGTGAACACACAGAATCGAGGTTGTCTCGTCCTCTTCTTCGCTTTCTGTTTGCTTCAGCGTGACAGAAAACAACAAACCAAACAACAAACAAAAGAAGTGACAACGGCTTTTATATTATAAGACCAAACTCGAAGATATATCATAGAGATATTAGCGGCGACGTTTTCCTCTTTATGGACCATCGATTGGGTCCATGGCAAAACCCCAACGGACAAAAAGCCCACCGAATCCCCCATTACGTATGTAGTTCAGAACAGAGAAAAAAGTTTCCGTTTATCATGAAATACAATCATTGAAAACTAAGATGATATTGTTTCGTCAAGAGTTTAAAAATCCAATTGATGGTTAAAATCTTTTTCGTTAATTAAAATCCAATAAGAAATCTTTGTAGATGACATAATAGAAGCGATAAAATAGTGTTTTTTTTCAGCTAATTTCATTCATTTCTAAAAAAAATCATAACTAATTCTATTCTTCCTCTGACACATGTTTCAAAAAAATCACAATAAAACCTTTTTATTCATTCAAATTTGTAAAAAGAAAATCCAAGTTTTTGTCTGATGGATATTATTATTATTATTATCATTATTATTATTATTATTATTATTATTATTATTATTATTATTATTATTATTTGCAATCTCACACTAGTTGCCTGGTGGTAACCGCAGGAGTTTGAGTGACAACAAGTCTCCTCAAGTCTCCAGCCCTCCTCTCCTAGAACTCATAGGTCGCAGTAATACTGCGGTTTACAGTTTCACACCGGTTGACCAGTGGTCATTGCTGAAGGCTGAGTGACAATAAGTCTCCTCAGGTCTTCAGCCAACATCTCTTCTCTCTTTTGCCTATCATGCCAGTACTGTGGTTTACATTATTATTATTATTATTATTATTATTATTATTATTATTATTATTATTATTATTATTATCATCAACACTCCTTTCTTTAGGGCTGAACTCTGTTAAGTGGGGCACCCGTCTATTACAGCTATATGCAATGCTCTTCCAACTCCGGAATAGAGCACTTGACGGGGAATTATGCGTAAGTAAATATACGTTGTTTAGTTCGGTCCTATTGACCGTCCAGTTCTGCAAAGGCCAGGGGGAAAATGCCTGCCTCTGGGTCTGCAGCAAAGGTTTTGATCCTAACTCGTAGTACTGAATGTTGGATAGTCTATAGCCACATTGCAGAGTTGTAATACAACGAAACAGCTGTCTGTGGATGACACAATTATATATATATATATATATATATATATATATTGCTCTTTCTACTCAGTTGAACAGCTGCCAGTAATGCAAAGGTCCGTATAACTGCTTTAACTCCAAATTCTTCTTTTGTTTATTCACAGTCTATATCTGTTCTATTCGTTTCTCTCAACGTGCTCATTTAAATTATGAAGAAATGGATATATGATCCGGCAGAAATGATTATAGATTGTGTTATGTTATATTGAAACTCTACCGGAAATGTTCTCCCGTTATTACACGGTGAATATATCATTTGGTCAAGACAACGTAGATAGAATAAACAATTGTGGATAGATAGTTATGAATAGATTGAGATAGAAAAATAGATAAATATGAACAGATGTAGATAGATGGATCAGGTTCTGTCTGATAGTGGTCGGGGTTCCTAGGCAAAAAGGGCGATTGGCCCCACAACCATTGTTGCTTGGGCCTCTTTCTACTTTGGGCCTTCGGACACTGTCCTTAAGATAGATAGATATGAACAGAGTGCGATAGATAGATAGATAGATAGATAGATATGAATAGGATGTGATAGATAGATGCAAACATAGAGACACAGAAGGGGGGGTACTACCTTTTTTTCTCCATTTATTTTTTGTGGTTTCTTTCTTATTCAGGATGTCCTTGTTCGACCGGTCCTGAGAAAAGTCGCATTAGTGTTAATGAATTTTCATGGTCAAACTCCCACTGAGTTGACTTTATTTTCCTCTCCTACCAACAATGGCAAGATCAGACTTTCAGTTAAGATTGAAAAGTGAAAAGTCCAAAATTACGGATAGTGAGAGAAATGATCAGAGAGAGACAGATTATCAATCAAGGAAAGAAAAGGAAGAGAATTAGAGAGAGAGAGGGGGGGGGAGAAAGGGAGAGAGAAAGAAAGAGAGAAATAGAGTCAGAAAGAGAAAATGGAAAGCTATGGACGCTAGATTGAATTATCTGGTGTCGCTAAACAGATTCTTTTAATTGGAATTCATTACTTTGATTTTTTAAAATCTTTATATTTCTTGTTCTTCTTTCCACTCATCTCGGCCCTGGTCGTCCATCGTAGAGACATGAATTTTTGAACACACGCTCCCCTCAATGGATATGTAAAACATTTTTTTTCAAAATTCGGCTTATTGGGTGAAATAGTTAAGTTCAGAGTGAAGTTTTACCCTGAAGCAGCCAGTCTTGTTCTTTCTCGTTGTTAAACACAAAAACAAATATACACGCAGATTTTAATACTAATTTTTCACAGGGATTAGCAATTTGTAATAAAATGTCGTGTAGATATAAACAATTTCAACGAAAAATGCTGCGATTGTTTAGAGCGTTTTAAAGAGATAAAAAGCCGCACACACATGTATATGTATGCAGGGCCAACTTGAGTATAGTTTAGTCCCCTGGGCAAAGCAATGCACTGGATTTGGCACACGGACTGTAATGCCGACCGTGATCTAATAAACGGATTTAATGGGAAGTAAAGAACTGATTTAAACACGTATGTAAACATAGGTTTAGACAAAGTTCTCGGTGTCAGTTTTTCGATAATATGAACCGTAATTTTCATTTTTCAAATTGAATTTTGGGGCGCCTTAAATCGTCGGACCTTTGTGTTCCCATGCAATGAGACGTCCCTGGACGTATGTATGTAGGCGCTTAGTGTACGTGCGAGAATACAAGTAGGTGCATAGTGCACGTGCGTGAGTACAACTTAATTGTTGGTTTATGGATTCATCTTGAGTTTTTCCACGGTTTTGTTTTTCCTTCTGGTGTTCGTTTGGCAATTATAACAGATGTTTGCAATGGATAATGTTTTTTTTCTCAACGTTTCGAAATACATTCGTTCATATTATATGATAAGTAAAGAAAGTGGGTAATGGAAAAGAAAAATGAAGAGAGAGAGAGAGAAAGAGAAAGAGAGAGAGAAAGAAAGAGAGAGAGAGAGAGAGAGTGAAAGAGTACGAGGAGAGGAGAAAAGAAAAAGAGAAAGAAAGACGAAGAAGAAGAATGACAGGAAGAAAAGACGGAAAGAAAGAACGGAAGGGAAGAATGAAAGGAAGAGAAGGAAGAAAGAAAAAAGAAGGAGAAAATGAAAAAGAAGAGGGAAAGGAAAGAAGGAAAAGAATAAGAATGTAGAAAGAGAACGAAGAAAGAAAGAAAAAAGGAGAAAAAAAAGGAAGAATGTAAGAAAGAAAGAGAAGAATAGAAGGAAGGGAAAATGGAGAAAGGAAGAAAGAACGAAAGAAGAGAATGAAAAAGGAAAAAGAAAAAAAAGGATCAAAGAGAAGAAAGGAAAAAGAGAAGAAAGAAAAAAGAAAGAAAGGAATAAATAGGAGGAAGAAAGACAAGAAAGGAAGTAAAAAAAGAAAAGGAGGAAACGACAAAAAAGAGTGAAAAAAGAGAAATAAATAAATAAATGAACAAAAGAGACAAAGGAAGGAAAATATGAAAGTAAGTAAAAAAAGAGAATATTTTGTAAAGAAAGAAAGAATGAATTTGAAAAGAAAAAGCGAAAAAGAAGGAAAGAGAGGAGAGAAAGAAAGGAACAAAGGGAGAAAGAAACAAACAAACAAAAGAAAGAAAGAGAGAAACATTGAAATTGAAGAGAGAAAGACATGAAAAACAAAGAAGAAGGAAAGAAAGAAAGAAATGAACGCTAAGGGAATGAAAAGCAAAAAATCCCGGAATAAAGAAGAAAAAAGAAATTGTGAATGAGAACGAAAGAAAAAAAAGAAAAAGAGAAAGAGGAGGAAAAACAGAAGAGAAGAAAGATAGAAGAGAAAAGAAGAAAGAAAGCAGCGAAGAAGAGAAAAGAAAGAAAGAAGGAAAAGGAATGAAAGAGCGAAATAAAATGAAAAGAAAGAAAAAAGACTGAAGAGGAAAAAAAATCAAGAAAAATGAAAAGAGAAGATGAATGAAAAGAAAGAGAAAAAAAGAGAAGACGAGAGAAAAGAAAGAGAAGGAAGGGGAAAAACGAAAGAGAAGAAAGAAGCCGAGGAGAGATAAGACGGACAGAAAAAACAAAGAAGAGAAAAGAAAGAAAGAGAAAGAGAAGAAAAGAAAAGAGGAGAAAAAAAAAGAAGAAAGAAAGAGAGATGCAAAGAAGAGAAAAGCAATTGTGAATCATTTCAGTCGAAAACGAGGCCGAGTGTCTCGCTAGTAAGGAAGACACCTGCAAAGCTTAAAGCAGCCGACTTCTGGTGGGAAAAAAATCAAAAATAGAGGAAAAAACAACAACATTGGAAGCAGAAACAGGGGAAAAAAATTAGCATTTGCGTTTAGAAAAAGTGAACCAAGTCTACAGAAGACACCTTTCGACCAGAATTCTTTTGAAAAAAATAACAAAAACAAAAAAATAAAAACAAAAACTACAGATATTCAAAAGATCACACAAACATAAACACGTGCATCCAATACATATTTTCAGACACTATTTCACACGCACGCGTACACACACGAAATGGCGAAGTACAAAAAAAAAAAAAAAAAAAAAAGTGATGGAACGAAGGGCTGTCTGCTCTTTGGGCTTCAAGTCCATCTTTACGAACACATTTTTTGCCCATTTCAGAGACGTTTTGAGGCCGCACGGGATGATTATTTGGACATATACTGGCTAGTTTTTCTTCTCGTTTGATTGTTCAAATAGATAATTTTCTAGTGGTATGTAGATAATGATGTAACGCTGTCCCTTCTCAGGGAACGCTTACCCCAACAGCTCCACACAACTACACACACACACACACACACACACACACACATACATACACCCATACTCAAATATGTACACATACCAGCAGTTACACCCAGCCAGTGCTTATATTTGCTAGCCATTGCCCCGTATTATATCTAGGGTGTGAAAGTCTCCTTTAAGGTGTTCAATCGTCTTGTTAGTCACTTAATAGAAACCATCATGTGCCCAACGTTGTTTTTTTTTTTGGACAACAAGCCGAATTTGTGGTGATCAATTAAATGATTGAAAAGATGGGGTGATAAATGAATAACTTACAGTTCCCATCATTTTGGTGGGGGCAATGATCATTAAGAATTCTGATTTCAAAAATAAGTGAAGCACAAACTAAGGAGTCAATTTAGCATATATGTACATGTTCAGCCCTAGGGCTTCATTGGTACAGTTCATACGCGTCATACTCATATAGTTAGCTAGACAACCAGACCAACTTCGCTGGTGGGGGAGGGTAATGGTACGGAGAATGGACTCAGCAAGTAGGTTTCAAACTCTGGCTGTGACAGTTTATGTTCATTTCGCATTAATGTCCATGAGAAAGGCATGAAGCCATCTCTCCCCTTAGATATAGATAAAATAGCACGAAGTGAAGTGAGTCACGTCTCTTGGCGTGCTTGTTGCCTCTGTCTAGTACACATCTCGCAGACCAGGACTGAGTAAGTAGCAAAGTGATATTTGATGCAAAGCAGGGATGGTTGAAACTGTAGCCAGCCTAAGGGCACAAATTTTAATCTTAAAAAAATCTCATGTGTATTTTGAAAAGAAATTACAGGGTGGTGTCTAATTCTCAAATGAGTTTGAAACAATCATATTCTTTGTTTGTTTTTTTTTTCCTCGGATAAATGAAGGAATCCTTGTGAATCCATCATGGAAAAGTACCCAACTGAGCAACGAGCTAAAATAATAAAATTTTTACTTTGAATGCCAAAGAGTAGGGCTCCGCTAATGATCACCCACGAATAGTGAGACCACGTTCAGTCCAAAGTGCAGAAGGGTGTAAAGGATTATACTGCAACATCAACTTGGGGGTGTTACGCTCAGCTTACCTTGCAGGGAACTTCGAAGAATTCAGGGTTATTTGAAGGATAAGATCTATACATACAAAGCCAAGGGCTGTTCGGGAGATAAAATGAAATATCTAAGAAGAAATGAGGGGCCAAGGACCAAGATATCCTTAGAAATGTTATGCAGAATGTTATTGAAAGAGTAAGAAACAATTTTCCAAATTTTTGTAAGAATTTTCCAAATTTTTGTAAGAATTTTCCAAATTTTTGTAAGAATTTTCCGAATTTTTGTAAGAATTTTCTGAATTTTTGTAAGAATTTTCCGAATTTTTGTAAGAATTTTCCGAATTTTTGTAAGAATTTTCCGAATTTTTGTAAGAATTTTCCGAATTTTTGTAAGAATTTTCCGATTTTTTGTAAGAATTTTCCAAATTTTTGTAAGAATTTTCAAAATTTTGGTAAGAATTTTCCGAATTTTTGTAAGAATTTTCCAAATTTTTGTAAGAATTTTCCGAATTTTTGTAAGAATTTTCCGAATTTTTGTAAGAATTTTCTGAATTTTTGTAAGAATTTTCCAAATTTTTGTAAGAATTTTCCAAATTTTTGAAAGAATTTTCTGAATTTTTGTAAGAATTTTCCGAATTTTTGTAAGAATTTTTCAAATTTTTGTAAGAATTTTCCAAATTTTGGTAAGAATTTTCCAAATTTTTGTAAGAATTTTCCGAATTTTTGTAAGAATTTTCCGAATTTTTGTTAGAAACAATTTCCAAATTTTTGTAAGAATTTCCCAAAATTTTGAAACAATTTTCCAAATTTTTGTAAGAATTTTCCGAATTTTTGTTAGAAACAATTTCCTAAATTTTAACAAAAACAATTTTCCAAAGTTTTGAAAAAAAACAATTTTCCAAATTTTTGAAAGAAACAATTCTCAAGTTTGGAGAGAAATGATTTTCCAAAGTTTTGACCCCCCCCCCCCCAGAAAAAACAGTTTTCCAAATTTTCTAAAGAAACAATTTTCCAAAGTTTTGAAAGAAACAATTTTCCAAAGTTTTGAAAGAAACAGTTTCCCAAATTTTCTAAAGAAACAATTTTCCAAAGTTTTGAAAGAAACAATTTTCCAAAGTTTTGTAAGAAACAATTTTCCAAATTTTCCAAAGAAACAATTTTCCAAAGTTTTGAAAGAAACAATTTTCCAAATTTTCTAAAGAAACAATTTTCCAAAGTTTTGAAAGAAACAATTTTCCAAATTTTCTAAAGAAACAATTTTCCAAAGTTTTGAAAGAAACAATTTTCCAAAGTTTTGTAAGAAACAATTTTCCAAATTTTCTAAAGAAACAATTTTCCAAAGTTTTGAAAGAAACAATTTTCCAAATTTTCTAAAGAAACAATTTTCCAAATTTTCTAAAGAAACAATTTTCCAAAGTTTTGAAAGAAACAATTTTCCAAATTTTCTAAAGAAACAATTTTCCAAAGTTTTGAAAGAAACAATTTTCCAAATTTTCTAAAGAAACAATTTTCCAAAGTTTTGAAAGAAACAATTTTCCAAAGTTTTGTAAGAAACAATTTTCCAAATTTTCTAAAGAAACAATTTTCCAAAGTTTTGAAAGAAACAATTTTCCAAATTTTCTAAAGAAACAATTTTCCAAATTTTCTAAAGAAACAATTTTCCAAAGTTTTGTAAGAAACAATTTTTCCAAATTTTCTAAAGAAACAATTTTCAAAATTTTTGAAAGAAACAATTTTCCAAATTTTTGTAAGAAACAATTTTCAAAATTTTTGTAAGAAATAATTTCCAATGTTTTGTAAAAAAAACATTTTGCACCACCATGTTTCCATTACTGTAATATCGTGAAACAGCACGTGAGCCTTGTTTCCTAAATTTAAGCATGAGTGGCACAAATCTACTCATTTAATACGCTAAGTATATACCTGTAGTTTTGTCTGTAAGATGCAAAACCGGGGAAAGTAGACCACTATATCAACCTTGGACAACGAATCTCCATGAAACCCACGAAAGAAGAAGAGATCAAGCGAAAAATCATCCGACGATGGTAGGCCTTTGGCAGAGTAAGCTCAACTTTCAAAAACCAGACGATCCCAATAATCCCCAAAAGAAGAGTATACAACCAATGCATCCTCCCGATAGTCACTTATGGAGCTGAAACATGGAACCTAACCAAGAGACAGACCTACAAACTAAGAAGTATGCAACGTGCGCATGGGAGAATCATGCTCAACCTCACATGGAGAGATTACAAGACAGCATAGTATATAAGGAAGAAAACGGGAGTCAGAAACATCATAGAATCTATTAGAAAACTTAAATGGCAATGGGCTGGCCATGTTGCAAGAATGTCAGGCAACCGATGGACATCACGACTCACAACATGGATCCCCAGATATCACATGCGAAACCGAGGCCGACAAAATACAAGTTGGAGAGATGAACTGGACAAATTTAGAAAGTACTGGCTCTGCGACGCCCATGATAAAGAATTGTGGCGAATCCTGGAGAAGGTCTATGTCCATCGATGGATGTTAAAGGCTGATGATTATGATTATGATGATAGAATAGTTTCCATTACTTTTGAGTTGTGTCCATCTCGATAAGACGTTCTTCAGTTTGTTGGTCGGTCAGTGTGTCAGTCTGTTCCAGTTACGTCAAACAACAGAAATTAGAAGGAAAATGTGCGATGTAATCAAAAGGCGGTATGTAATTAGTAGAATATCATCCAACCAATTTTTTTACTAGCTGTTCTGATGTCATAATAGAATTTCCGAAGTCTGCATTTCTGTATTTTAAAAAAATGCCCCAAATGACCATTTACGATCTTCATTGAAAATAAAACTCGCAGAATATTTCAATACTGCAATATTTTACAAGTATGAAAATCATTTGACTGCAAGAAAGACTACTTGCTCTTCGTTCTCCCTCTCCTCCTGCGGCTACCACTACCACGGACGGTGGACGAATCGTTGCACTTATTGTTCTTGCTTGCTTTGTTCTTTTTATAAATATCAGGTTGAAGATGAACAAAAAAATACTGAGAAACGTAATGATTTTGATATTTTCCAAGAAGAAGGCTATTTCAAAATCGTCTTTTTTTTTGACGGCGTGGGTAAAGTAGTCACTTACATAATGGACAGAATTTCCCATCCCCGCCATTCTTACTGCCCGACCCGGCGAATTAGATTTCATATATTTGGCGTAGTTCTTATACCAGGCCACCTGGTCCGATACGAGAAACACGAGATCGGTGAGTCACTTGTACGGTCCAGTTCGACCCACTAGCCCACTGACCAACATTTAGCCCACTGAGGGCAAAGAGACATTACTCCTCCGTTTACTTGTATCTCAACATTTTATCTCTTTGGGGGAAGGAGAGGGAAGGGAACAGAGAGAGGAAGGACGTGAGGAAGGAAAGAAAGAAAGAAAGAAAAAAAGAGAGAAAAGGAGGAAAAATGAAAGAGAAAGAGAGGAAAAGGAAAGAAAAAATAAACAGAAAAAGGAAATCGGTCTTAATAGAAACCGTCACATGGCCAACGTCTTTCGGCAGAATGCAATGTAAAGGGTGATCAATTAAAAATTAGAAAAACGGTTGATCATTGGACGAATTTTATTTCTCTGATTTCGTTTGATAGTGCTCAGTAAAAATGAATGATTTGAAAAAAAAAACAAAAAAAAAACGTGAATGCTGCCGTACATAAACTAAGGGATCAATTCGGCAGACACTTACAATGCAAATCGAACCCCCACTAAATATCTACTTTTTATACCCATAATAAAGAGTAAATCTTGAAGATTTCAGCCATCGCAATAAGGCGTGTCAGTGATTGGTGAATATTGAACAGGCAAGGAAGCGGAGTGGGGGTCAAAGGTCATGAACTTTTGGGGCTAAATAATTCTCAAATACCGTCGGCCAGATTTATTTACTTCATTACCTCTACAAACAAAGTTGGAAGTGTTATATGAATTTACACACGTCAGTTCGCCCGTCTATTCACACAATATTTCCATAAGTTCTCACTGAATTCCAAGGATATTTATTGGAAGGTTGGGTCATGGCCAAGGAAGAGATGAATTTTTTTACAGACACATCCTCCGCATCGTAGCTATATATGAACTGATTTTCATTCATTTATTCTCAGTAACAATGGCGTTGGTAGAGGTGAGTGAGTGATCGGGGCCACCAGGTGCGAATACGGCGGCTCTTAGGAGAGCACACCTCTACGTGTCCTCCATGAATCAGTATATGCATGAGAAAGGACCGAGTGCACAGTCCGGTTCTAGCTTGGTAAGATGCTCTGTTAATCGGCGGTATAGCACGGACCGAGACGTCTGCAGAACAATCTTACTGCCGCATACGGCACCTGGTATTCTCAGACGGTCACCCATCTTGGTAATGATGGGGCTCAATGTTGCTCAACTTCTGTAACATTTCGAGAACAGGTGTACCCAACAGGATTTGGCCTGTACCAATATTCAAACAATGTGAAATATGATAGAAAAAAATTAATGTTTGTCGAGATTTTTTCTGGTTATTTCTCGCGTGTTGCCATAATAAACTAGCGAAGTACCCGTTAAAAATGACAGGATTATCTACTTATAGATCAGCACTTCTGCTTCAGACCAAAGTATCTGTGTGCTCTGCCTAGGATCAAGCTGTAGCTCCTTGTCCCTCTATCCTGCTAAGGACCAATGTGTAGTATCTGTGCGCTCAAGCGAAAGTTGTGAACAAAAATGAAAAGGCACTTTGTTCATGGTATAGGTAGATTGGGTCATTGTCCATGCAGGAAATGAGGTTGAAAACGATTGGTTGATAACAAGGGTGGATTTGAATTTCAAAGGAAGTAACTCAATATTTGTGCAATTGAAGTTCTCTCCTTGTTTCTGCTAATTTTCATTTAATTATAATTAAGTTTTTAATTAGTATACGGCGTCGGCAGAGGTATGCGTTCTCTGGAAGCCATCTAGTGTCAACGTATCAGAAACCGTCAACACAGGTTTCTTCACTTATCAAGTTGGTTAGGCTGATTGGCTATATGCATATGTATGTAAGTATGTATGTATATATGTATGTATGTATCACGGGTACAGGCTACATCAATGCAACTAGAGAGCTGAAAATTTAAGCATTTGCTCTTTATAACGTTTCTTTTTTTAAATTCCTCCCCGAGATGGGCACGGAGGGTCCGATTTACAATATAAATTCATGTTAAATTTGTCCCTAATTTGTGCCCAGCTGTGTTCACTTCAGGCTTGTTTTTCCCTGAAAATTCAGAGTTTTTAGTGCACGACAAAAGGCGAGAGAAGTAACTTCATTCATTGACAACCTCTTCTTTTTTTTTCCAAATTTTAATTGATCATCTCCAATAAAGCATGCTGCCAAAAGACATTGGTCACGCAACGGTTTTTATTGAGTTACTAACCAGACCTGTCCTTATCAAACGTCAAATCTCACTCGAATAATACCGTTTAATTACATACAAATGTCCCGTTTCAGCACAAGCGAAAGTTAATTTGGCGTAAAGGCATTAGCTGTTTCTGCCAGGAGATTGTTTTCCAGCCAGGGACCGCCCCCCAGGGACCAGCAACACGTGCAGTCGCCCAGGGATTCAAATATTTGGGAACGTCAGTCATGCGTCTGAGACAACAAGATTTCCGAAATACAACTTCAAAATGGGTAAATAAATAAATCAAACAAAGTAAAGACTGTCAAAATATTCCCTTATGAGAAGTTGGATTTTCTTAGGAATATCTGACAGTTGAATACCATATGTCGTGGCGAAACTGAGAGAAACAATTGGCAAAGGAAATTCTCATGAAAGACGACAAGCACAGTCAAGCTTAGCTGGTTTGGGGAGATTAAGTGCTCACAGTAACTGGAGCCTGTGAATGGTAAATCGGATTAAGTGAGGCTCATAATTGTAGCAAACTTTTGATTCTTATATGTATATATATTTTTTGCGCTGTCAAATGCAAATGAATAAGATAATACAATATTTTGATGGGGGCTAAAAATTCTGTTTGCCCACGGCGTCAGGAAGCTGAGGGCAGGTCCAGTTTTCTGCATTCAAAATTCTTCATAGCAAGCATTTTATTTTCGAAGAATGAAATTGATATCAGTTTCAGGGCGGATCCAGGAGTCTGAACAGATGGGCTAAGGAACTAATTATTCTATTCTCTTCATCTGTTTATTCAAAGCATAGATATGGTATTAGAAACAGTCAACTATAACTGTCGACAAATCTGTCGGAAAAGGTTTCTTCAGTTGTCAAGTTAGTCTTCCGGGCTGGCTTGCTGGCTGGTTAATCCTGTATGAGTCACGCTTAAAGGCTCTATCAAAGGAGCTAAAAGGCTGAAAATTTCAATATGCACTCCTTATCCTACAAAAAGCTTTTTTGTTTTTTTTTAAATCCCATATAATAGATTTTGGGGGCGGGGGGTCATTTTGAAGTGTAAATCTATGTGAAAGTGATCCTCTGTTTGTGCTAGCATCCATGGTCGCCTTCAGAAAATTTGAGCCTTTTCAGAGATCACTGTCAAACAAAAGGCAAGATAAGTAACTCATCCATTGATCACTCCCTTTTTTTGTTTTAATTCATCATGCCCAACATGGCATGCTGATAAAAGATGTTGGTCTCATAACGGTTTCTATTGAGTGACTGACCAGTTTTTTTGTTGTTTTTAAGGTTAAATTACCATTATTACACACACACACACATACACACACACACACACATATATGTATATGCACACACACACACACACACACATATATATATATATATATATATATATATATATATATATGTATATATAAATTCTTTATCTAAATATTTGGAAAAAAAATGATTAATTGTATTTAGACAGAGAGAGAAGGATGGTAGGGGTAGGGGGCGAAACCCTTGGACCTGTCCCCACCCCCACTCTCCGGATCCGCGCCTGCAATGAACAGAGGAATTGCATTTCTGCACATGTACAACACAAAGAGGAAACGTTCTTTCGTTTCATTGGGTCATTTGTGTTTCTGTAGAGTTCCTGTTATTCTGGTATTTGTTACCCCAGTCTCAGCTACTTTGACTCGTGTATGTTAAAAGTTGCTTTGTTTCAAAAGATCAAGGGACATCCGGTTTCTGTTGTCATATAATATATATATATATATATATATATATATATATATATATATATATATATATATATATATATGTTTGTGTGTGTGTGTATGTTCTTTTCTTCAGCAGCTTCTTGACCCTCATTTGAGTACTGCTCTTCAAATTTCTTTCTTCTTTTTATTATACTCTTTCAAGTGACTTTCTTCCCCCCCCTTGCCTTTTCCAGTATTGCCAAATTTGCTATTTTCGGCTAGATATGGCCGATTTTCTCCAATTAGCCCGATAATAATTGCTAAGTATTGCCTAACTCAAATGTTGAAGTTGAACGGATATCTAGTCAGTTGAACATAAATCAAAATTGGAAAAAATAGAATGAAAGTAAAAGTGATGAAAGCACTATTGGCAGAGAGAAGACAATAAATGACATCAAGAAGACAATAAATGCTGTAATATCTATGAAATAGCATGGAAATTATTACAAGCTGGAAGTACGATGGCCTCATATTGGTTCATAAATGACTACACGTTCCATCGACATTTGAAGATGATATTCTATCTACAGAGGATTCAATCTGAAAAGTTTAACCCAAGTTAATTTGTAATTTTTATCAATAATTTCTCTGGAAGTTTCAATGTATAGTAAATTAATTTGAGAAGTGGGATTTAAATGAAAATATATCTTCTCCTTCAATTTTCATTGGGCAGGCTGGAGGAATATTTTGTGTACAGGCTCCGCCGTCGAAGGACTTGTCCTCATGAAAAACCCTCCAATAATCTTCGTTCACAAATCCAAGTTATACACACAGACACAGACACAGACACAGACACACACATATATATATATATATATATATATATATATATATATATATATATATATATATATATATATATATATGTATAATTTTTAGTTTTAAAGTTTGCAGCCATTGTGGCTTCTCCCGTTTCAAAATGGCTGTTGTGTAGTGATAGGCACAGAGGTCGGATTCAGAGTAAAAAAAATAAGCTGACAATAACCCTCAAAAACACTAACCCTAACAGAACCTTAAGAATACTTACCCTAAAAAACTCTAAAAGACTCTAAAAAAATGCACAAACCCTGCAGCTAGAGTGGTGCCCATTTTGAAACGGGAAAGATGACAATAACCAAATTAGCTGGAAATGGAAAAATCCAGCCCGTCCATTTTTGCAGACAGTTCTAGCTATAAATAACAAACTTGGCAATACTGGCTCTTTTATCCTACCTTTCTGTCTCTATTTTTTTCTTTGCTTTCTTCGTTTCTTTGTACTTATCCATTCTTTGCTCGCTTCATCTTCCTGAAGACTGTTTTTATATTTTATCTCCAAACATGAAAGAGTTCCACCATCTGCACATGGCGAACGTCTTTTTGAAAAGTCGTAACCGCCGGTTGTAGACAACATCCCGAGAAGAAAATAAGAAAAAGAACAGTCTGTGTAAAAAAAACTACGACGTTATATGTGTAACTATGACTGCATTTAGCAGTATTTGCCTACATTTGTTTCCGTAAAAAAAATATTCCTTTCCGATTGAGTTTTCAAGTTGATCCTCGTTAGAACACCCGGAATAAAAATGAATGATTATTGCATCAAAAAATAAAAGAAAAAATATCTTACGAAATGCAATAAAATTCATTGTGAAATGAAAAAGTTATGAATACATATATACGAAGTGTATACATTAGTTACAAACACCGTATAGTTTGCGTTTTTAACTCCTTTCTTTCCTTCTTGCACATTCTCGTATTTATCTATCTCAAGAATTGATTAAAAACATATACTGTGACGTAGTGTGACGTAAAAAAGAAACAAAGAAATGAACAGCGTTCCTAACAAAGAAATAAATCAGTCTCTCTTCAACCACTCATTCTTCGATCCACTTAATTGGTAACAAATACTGTTAACCTGTTTGAGTTTTGGTTTTGAGAAAAGAATTCCGTAATTCTGAGAACTGCCAACTTATGACACAGTTAAAAACATTGAAAGCCACCTCTCCAAACCACGAAATATCCTCAATATTCCTGTCTGTCGACACGATATTCACAGAAGTTCCCCATGAATTTCAATGATTTTTTTTTTGAAAGAATGAGTGATAGACTACGAACTTAGTTATAAAATTTTGGAGCAGATCCATGTACGATTATCACCCCTACGTCCTAGCTAACGATAACCACAAAATATTGCCAAAAATTCCTTGTCTGTTATATCTCCAAAAGTTCTCAATGAATTCCAATGGAATTTATAGTCCAGTCAAATTCGCATTGGACCGGCTCTATTTGGTATCATTGTAAGCGTAAGAGTGTCCTCTTTCAGAATTTCAACGCTCCTCTTCTTTCCTATTTGGAGAAATATTTTACATTCCATTTTCCAAAATGGCTGCCAATTTGATCTCCGTAATT
This sequence comes from Thysanoteuthis rhombus, assembly GCA_963457665.1. Taxonomy (NCBI): domain Eukaryota; kingdom Metazoa; phylum Mollusca; class Cephalopoda; order Oegopsida; family Thysanoteuthidae; genus Thysanoteuthis; species Thysanoteuthis major. The sequence goes on from OY735241.1 coordinate 3,634,790, forward strand.
TGTTTTTAGGCGGGAAAACTCAATGTTCGTACAAATGAAAAGGAAATTTTGTCAGCTTCCCGGCAGTGTATGTTATCAATTCGTATCTGTTGTTCAGAAGATGTTACAGATAAAAACGTAATGGTAGTTATTCCAGCACATACCGATGGGATTCTCTTTCCACTATGTCTATATGCATATACAAAAACTGATATTCGTACTATGAGCCTAATATATTGTTAGAAAGAGAATCTTATCTGCTTCTTTACAGAGTATTTTGTCAGTTTCTCTCTGTAATGAGAAAGATGTTGTAACGTAAAAACGTGAAGGTAGGTATCTCAGCATAATCTTTTGTCTATTAGAAATTATCATTTCGGTGGAAGTAGAATCTTCGCAACAAGGTTGAATCATAGATTAAAAAAAAACATTCAGATCAAAAATATGTTTCAAGTTGTACTTTGAACTCTAGGGTGGCCATTTTGAAATTCAAAATGGACGACTAAGAATGTATATTTACTCCAATTATGACCAAGTCATTGCACATGGAACTGTTTCAAAATTTAATTCTTTTCCTTCATGGGGTATTACCCACCTTTCCACGAATGTTCATCAAAATTCATTGTGAACTGCTGGAGATAACGTGTGAACAAACAGGAGTGAATATATAAAACTCAGTTACTTCTACCATACTTTGCACCTTATCTCCCCCACATAATTTCAACGAAATTCATTCAGAAATTTCGGAGATATTGTGAAGACAGGCAGGAGCGGATACAGAAATGTATTTTTTTAACGCAAAAATAGTGTTGAAAACAACCAACAGGTCGTGACGAACCAACTGAAGGCAGTGTCAGTTGAAGACTTCAAGCATTGTTCCCAGATTCCAGGTACAGTTGATTCGTAAATAAGTTAATAACTTATTTTCACATAACCAGCCTCATTACTTTCTAGACTAACCTCGTATGATACTTATTTAACGGACGTTGAGTGTGAAAACGAACAGAAATGAGATGAGAGAAATACTAGCCCCAAATGATAATAACTAGAAAGCAACCAGGGAGCTTATACCCCTACCAACGCCACTACCTCGGGAAGTAATTGTATATGGATCCATCCCAAAATTTAATCACTTTTTTGTAGCTTATTGTCCATCTATCCATACGTCGATGGTGGTTTAGATCAACGTTTCTTTGACAATTTCAATGTCCAAAGAGTTTTTCGGACGATTGAACTCTTTCTTGATGTTTGTGTTAACGCAACAGTTCGGTCAATCCATTCTACGGCCTTCTTCATGTGTACAATCCGAATGTGATGATGGTAATCGTTTTCTTTCTTTCTCCAATTGCAACCACGCTATATCGGATGACATCTTTCTCTTTCCTTGCTCAGCACGTTCCCTGTTGAGTAGCAGAAGCTACAACGGGTTGAACCCTGCATTTGCCCGACATACTCTGATCACTCTACGGCCTTCTTCAAGTGTGCTATCCGAATGTGATAGTGGTAAACGTTTATTTTTTTCTCCAATAGCAGCCACGCTATATCGGATGATATCTTTCTATTTCCTTGCTCGGCCCGTTCCCTGTTGAGTAGCAGAAGACACAACGGGTTGAACTCTGCATTTGCCTGACATACTCTCAGTCGACATGTTCATGTGCACTGCCTCTTTGATCTTTCTCAGTTTCCAACAGTATTCTGTGTCTATAATCCGAACTTCTTCCCAGTGGGGATAGTGTTCACCTTCCTCTCTCTCAAAATCGAACGTTGTTGCGTTGGAGAAAAAAAAATTCTGTCCGCCACCATTACATTAAGATAACACTCCCGATGAAGGCCGTAGGACGGGTCGGCTGAAACGTCGTGTTAACAACACAAACAAGACGATGGGATTCAATCGGCCGAAAAACTCTTTGAATATATCAATGACATTCACCCTTTGAGTTTTTATCAGAAGGTTCCATTCAACCATAGCTAAATTTCCTTATATTTACAACCATTTCCATCTTATTCCCCTTCGTGTAACATTTTATACGGAATCCATTTTGTATCATCGCAAAAAATACAAAATGGCATATTCTAAAATGTTTATTTTTTTTAAACTTATGGAATATATTAAAAACGTGTGTTGAAAACCAGGAGTGAAAAATATTAACACGGAAAGATTATTAGAATTATCCTACTTAACATCAGGTAAAGTTAATAGACAATAATATTTGGTCCTGGAATTAGACACTTAGGAACAATGTTTTCTTCAATGCTAAAAAAGTGATATTTCAAGAATAGAAACATGTTGGGGATAGCTGGTAGTTATGTGATAACTATAAGATATACATTTTTTATGCCAATAATAAGTATTGATCTGAAGGGATTGGTTTGATTTGAGCTTGAAAAATTCACTGATGAAATCATTGGTTTATATCGAACATTCGTGAATCATCGTATACGCATTTTGTTAATGTGATGTTCACGTCGGAATTAAGTGAAAATGACTGTAAATGGAAACGAGGGAATTACGAGCTAAGTAAGCATCTTCAATCAAAATATAATTGTGAGGAAAGGTCGGAAAGGATCAATTGAATTAATCGTTCAAGATATCGAAATATCATAATTTTAATGTCACTTTCACATGCGCAAAAATAAGCATAAATGCCCGTTTCAAACAAAAAAAACAAAACATAATTGGATAAATAGCGTAAATGTTCATCTTGATACAAAGATGTCGGTATTCTAACAGCGTATTTACGAAGAACAATCGTAAAGTAATAATTCGATGAATGTTCGATTAAGAAAGATATGAGTGTTATAAACATGATTTAAACCACAAAATGAATAAGTTCGTTATGAGATATGAATACATGGAGTATCACTTTAAACTGGGTCTTCCGCTTGGTCAGAAACGAAACCCGGACTTCAGCGCACTTCGTGGGGTCGCGAAGCGTGAAAGGGAAAAGAAACATGGGAGTAGTTCCTTTTTATAGCGAAGGGCTTACCGGAAGTGTACCCTACTTTTAGGGCTAGATAAGTGAGTGATGTTGGGTTAGTGATATTCAGCTCAGTAACTTTATACGCAACTTTTATTCATTATCTTTTTGTCTATAATTTTTATATACTGATAACATGAATTTACTACAAATGGATCCCACCCGAACAGTAGAGCTTTCACAACCTAATTTCTAGGAGTAAAAAAAAGATTCTATTTTCTCTGAGTTATTCATCTTACGGAAGATGATTTTTTATCCTATTTGAAATTTTGTTCGGCTACTTTTATTTACCAACCTTTTGTCTATAATTTGTATATACAGATGATCTAGATTTAATGTGAATATACCAGAAGAAGTTGTTGGATTCCCTACAGAAGAATACAAATGTGTGTTAATTTGGTCATTCGCCATTCATGTTTCAGTCAACCTTCATTCCTCCGTCTTTTTTCATTCGTCCCTAAAATAATTTCCTTCTCCCTTTTTGGTGAATCATGGACCAGTTTAAGAATCTCTCTCTCTCTCTCTCTCTCTCTCTCTCACACACACACATATACACCCACCACACACACACACACACACATATATATATATATATATATATATATACATACATACATACATACATATGTATATTAGTTTCATTAGTTTTCACTGCACTCTCACAACCAAACAGAAATGCATACACAGTATGTACACACACACACACTTAGTAGTTTTCTGTACCTCACATACGAGTGCACACACACACACACACACACATATATATATAAATATTATTGTGTCATCCACAGACTGCTGTTTCGATGTATTACAACTCTTCAGTGTGGCTATAGACAATCCATTAACCCGTCAAGTACCACGAGTTAGGATCGAAATCTTAGCTTCAGATCCAGAGGCTGGCATCCCTCTCTGCGCCACGGAACTGAACGGTCAGTAAGGTTGAATTTAATCGAAATATCTATCAACGCATTAATTCCCCATCCACTAGACTGCTCCATTCTATGTTGGAAGAGCATTGCATAAGCTTACAATGAATGAGTCACCTCACATGAAGAGTGCTCAACCCTGAAGAGAGGAGCGTTTGGGACAGAGGAATAAGAAACAGTAGTCTTGTATATACATACACTCAGTTCCATATGTTCTCACGTATCAAGACTCGTGTGTGTATGTATGCATCTATGGATGTCTATGTTTTTCAGTGTATATATTACTCCCAGAATATTCGTAGCAAAGCATGTACTTACCGACATAAAACATATGATGCGAACAGTGATTGCAAAAAGTATCCGATACATCACAAAAAGCCATTTTAACTCCCTTAGATCTTACAGGGTCCAAATTCTGTCAATCTTGAAGCCGTATAAGAATGTTAAAATGAACTTTTTAAAATGTATCAGACACTTTTTGGTATTGATGTACTGTTCAAACCAACACTGATCTTATTATAATATAATAATGTTTTTTTGGTTTTTTTTCAAAAGATCTATTTGTACCTCAACCGTACTAAATCGAAACCCACGATGACCAAAACTCATCTATTCAAGATATTCAAATCCTGTATATAAGCGGCCAATGTCTTATAATTTGATGCGTTTTTTTTTTCAGCTTATATTTAGTTACATTAATTTGCATAGAAAGATCTTAACTGCACCACACCAAAACTTACTCTAATCAAAATAGCACTTTTCAAAGTATTTCTGCGTATAACTGTTAAAGGTCTTATTATAATTCAATGTGTTTTTTTTTCAACTTACACTTGGTTGCGTTAATTTGAACACCAATATCTTAACTGCACCACAACAGAACCTGCAGTAATCAAAATCGCACTATTCAAGGTATTCCCGCGTATGAGTAGGTTAGAAAAACGCAGTGGTGATAGTTCTATCTCAAACTCAGGTCAGTTTGTGCTTATTTTAGTAAGCAATAAGCTTACTTGTCAGACGAGCATATGGTGACCATTACATTTACAGCAGCTGTCCTTGATAACAAGTAATTTAACAAACAGGTGTCTTTCAGGTTTTTTTTTCTTTTTATCTTTAACACCTGACGATGATCTCATTCAAAGAAAAAGCGCTCTTCAAAGTGACACTCATTTGTTGATATTTATGTCAAACCAGGCATGTGAACAGGGTTGGGTAAGTAGGGGTACAGCGGATACCTACTTCTCGGTTTCCATTTTTTTTTGTACGTTCAATGTCTACTAATTACCAGGTCGTTGGTTCCCAGAACCCAGCCTCTCCGTATACCTAGTTCCCAGAACCCAGCCTTACTGTACACCTTCTTCCGAAAACACATTTTTATCATTGCCCCAAACCGTTTTCATAGAGACAACGAACACAAAACAGTTTGGTGCTATGCAGTGTTACATTTTATCCCAGCTATCCCAGCCAATAAGTCTTCCCAGCTAGAAATTCAAGCTTGTTTATCTAGAAATGACTTCTTTACGATAAGGGGAGAGAGAGGCACGGATGTTTATTTCTTTTTATGACAGGGTGAAAGAAAGAGAGAGAGAGGGGGGGTAGGGGTGTTCATATCTTTTTATGATAATTTCAAAATAAATGAGAAATAAAAAGGGAGGATGTTTATTTCTTCTTCACGCTTGAATTTCTGGCTGGGATGGCTGGCGTGAAAAGTAGTTCTCGGTAAAATCTTTCTACTGGAGTGTTCGGTACAACTATAGTGTCTAGTCTACCTTGGATCATTTATCCTGCAGGCCGATAAAAAGTGATTGTACGATATAAATTATTAATGATCAGCACATGAAAAAACTCTGAAGATGTTTAATAATAATAATAATAATAACAACAACAACAACAACAACAATAATAATAATAATAATAATGATTATTTCCATTATTATTCGGACTATCCTCATCTTTGTTGTTTTCATACAACGTTTCGGCCGTTGCACTCTACGGCCTTCGTCAGGTATCATCTGGGAGATATTTTCGGAAGTAACGAACCGAACCCTTTATTTATCCGACGGGGGTATATCGACCGTACTCCCCTCTTTCAGCGTTAGTAGTATTGTTATACTGCCTCACACTAGGATCGAACCTAGTACCATCAGATTACTTAACAGTAATTTGTCTGATGCTGTAACCACTGCGCTATGTGTCCATGTAAGAAAAACAACAAAGATGAGGATAGTCCGAATAATAATGGAAATAATAATAATACCTCATCTCAAAAATTCCGAGATATACTAATAATGATGATGATATTAATAATGACTTTCTGGAACTTGTTTTGATAGCTTTAGCAATCGACTCGAGTCGGGTCAGGTTTGAAATATGCAAATCTTTTGTTGGAATATGATTCATGAATCCCTTGCTAGTGGACTACTCTCAGTTACATGGTTACATGGGGTCTTGGTAGACCGCACATAAGAGCACTGTACGCTACAAAGGCTGTAGTAGACTGCACGCTATAGTAGCGTCAGATTTGTTTTTTTTTAGTTTGACGGTGCTTTTGCAGTATACAAAATCGCTCTGAAAAATGCTGAAAAATAAACAGACATTTAGACCCTTGAACCCATTAAAAACAGACTAAGAGAGCTGAAATTTTAATACGTTGTAGCTTAAACATAGAGCTTTAAATAAACTGTATGTTGAATGTAAACTGACATTTGAACCCTTAAAACCCCTTATAAACAGACCTAGAGAGCTGAAATATTAATATGTTGTAGCTTAGACATAGAGCTTTGAATAAACTGTACGTTGAATGTAAACTGACATTTAAACCCTTAAAACCCCTTATAAACAGACCTAGTGAGCTGAAATTTTAATACGTTGTAGCTTAGACATAGAGCTTTAAATAAACTGTATGTTGAATGTAAACTGACATTTAAACCCTTAAAACCCCTTAAAAACAGACCTAGAGAACTGAAATTTTAATATGTTGTAGCTTAGACATAGAGCTTTAAATAAACTGTATGTTGAATGTAAACTGACATTTAAACCCTTAAAACCCCTTATAAACAGACCTAGAGAGCTGAAATTTTAATATGTTGTAGCTTAGACATAGAGCTTTAAATAAACTGTATGGTAATCGTAAATCAATCCTTAATTTCATTTTTTCATTTGATTATTTATGTATACCTTGATCTTCATCTGACGTTGGCATGCTCTACCTTTCTCGAAAGCTCTATGTCTAACCTACAACAAATTAAAATTTCAGCTCTCCAAGTCTATTGGGATGGGGGGATAGAGCAAAAAAAAATAAAATAAATAAAGACAGCCACCACCACTATTATATAGTGGGACTCGTGGCGGGTGATATGTCTGCATAGGTTTCTCTCAGTGCTTAAGTTGGTCTGGCTGGCTAGCTATGTAAATATCATGCGTACAGCGCGCACCAATCGAGCTAGAGGGCCGGATATTCAAACGGTCACATCATATTATGCCTAAAAAAACGGATTCATTTTTTTTCGAAAATTCCTCTCTTTAATGGGTATTTAGTGTGGGGAGTTCACCTTGCTATGCATCTTTATGCTAAATTGATCCCTTAGTTTATGTCCGGCAGCATTTGCTTGTTTGTTTCTTTTCCAAATTCACACTTTTTCAGTGATCACTGCCCAGCAAAAGTGGGAAAAGTAACTTATCCATTGATCCCCCTTCTTCCAATTTTTCTATTGATCACCCCCAACACTGCATGTTGTCAAAAGATGTTGGTCATTCTGTTGAGTGACTAAGCAGACCTATTCACTTTATATATTAGTATTCAAGGTTTTTCTTCATTTGGTACTATTATTGACGGTTTGGTATGTTTTGGTCTCTGTAGCAGCCCTGGTTGTACTAACTCGGAGACTAGTAGAATATTGAACTTTTTCATTATAATTTCAAAGAGATCTCACTAAAGTTACTAATGTTGTGTTGTAAGTAGTATAAAGTTGTGTGTAGGCTGTCAGATCATTTTTTAAATTAACTCGACCGTCGGTCGAGTAGGAGGGAAAACTCACTCATCCCCAAATAATTTGTCACGACCGAAATACTTATGCACAGAAGATTGACTCATGTCATAAAGAAAAGATTCGCATAAAGTGTATTGAACTATGATGGCTTTCATCTCATTGTTTTACCTTTCCTGTTCCTATGTGAACAAACTTGGCAAAGAAAAAAAATTAAAAGTTAAACATTATAAAACAAGAACCATAAGTTCAACGATGCGGCCACCATCCGTGGTAGTACTAACAGGGGAAGGAAGAAGAGCAAGTAGTCTTTCTGTGAGTCAATTAATTCTCAAACTTGTAAGATAATGCGATGAGGAAATATTCTGCGAGTGTTATCTTACCATAAAAATCGTAAATAGCAATTTTAAGTGTTTTTGACCTTTTTTGGCTTTTTAAAAATGCAAAATGTTGACCTGATACATTGTATTACGAAATCATAGCAGCTGGTAAAAGAATGATTGCCAATTTAGCACTTTTCGCGCTAAATTCAACGTGTTCCTTGTTTTGGCTGTGCGAAAAGCACTAAATGAGTACGGGCGTGCTTGAACATTTTGATGATATTTTTTGCCTTTTTGCTTTTTTTCGACTATTCTTTGAACCCTTTTAGAGTGTTTTGGGCATTTTCTTTATTGCAATTTATATATTTACTGCTTATTAGCGCTTTCTGGCTGTCAAACTATTTTCCAGAGAGTAACGCTGAGTATGGCAATGAAAACTGCCACAGGCATTTGAGTTAATGAAGAGCGTTTCGTTGAGCTGTTGGGCAAATTTGAGCATAAGTAGTATATTCAAATATTCACTCTCACTGACAACAACGCAATTGTATTTACAGCTTTCAACCTGTAGTCACTACCGACAGTTTAGACGCAGGCAACGAATCACGAATTGTGCTCTTACTCGAAGTTTCTCAAACTGGTGAATGAAACTGGAGCCGAGAATGAAGGATGAATGAAGTATGAAGAATGAATGACGAAATTCAGTCAAGTATTCATATTTTTTTTAATCTATACTTAAAGAAAGCATTGTCATTAAAATAGTTGATAAGTATTTATTGCGTCATATGGTAGAGGAGCTGGAAATTCCATGTTTTTTCTCTCTCTACATATCATCATCAGAAGCAGTAGCCGTTTTTTAGCGTCCGTCGTTGGACGTAGACCTTCCTCAAGCTTCGTATCAAGATTTTAAGCGTCGCAGAGCAAATACTTTCTGAACTTGTCGAGTTTGTCACACCAACTTTTTTTTTTCAGCCACAGTTTTGGATACTATCCCTGAGGATCCAGGTTTTGAGTCACAATGTCTAGCAGCTGTCAGACATTCTTGCAACATGGCCTGCCTATTGCCATTTCAGTTTTTTTTTCTGTTGGGTTCTATGACATCTCTGACTCCTGTGATGTCTTGTGGTTCTTTCGTGTGATATTGGGCATGGTCCTTCCTTGTGTACGTTGTATGGTTCTTAGTTTAAGAGTCAATCTTTTGGTCAGATTCCATGGCCTGTACGTAGTATGTATGCGTACATAGACGGTCAGTCAGCCAACCAGACCTTACTTAAAAACTGAAGAAAACCCCTGTTGACAGTGTTGGAAGACGGTTTCAGCTCCATAGGCGACTAAGTTTTTTTATTTCAAAGTAACGTGATATTTGCCGAATTTAAAGTTATGTAACCTTTAGGGGAGAACCAACAAGCTCATGATACGACGAAATTATGTATGAAACCATACCCAACGTCATGTTAGGGGGTATCAATTAAAAAATTGGATAAAAAGGTGATCAATGAATAAGTTCCTTCCCCTGCCTTCGTCGGTCAGTGATCACTAAAAAAGTCTGAATTTCCAAAAAGAAGCATGAATGCTTCCGGACAGAAACCTTAGATCAATTCAGCATAAACTTACATTGCAAACTTAACTCCCCATTACAAACATATTGGAAGGAGGGATTTTTTTTTAAAAGCCCATTTTCTGGGAGTAAATGCTTAAGCTTTCTAAGCTCACTTCGTGTGACCTGTACACAGTATGTATGCATATATAGACAGTCAGTCTGCAAACCAGACCTACTTAAAAACTGAAGAAAACTCATGTTGACAGTGTTGGTAGACGGTTCCTAAGACAGGATATTCAGTTATGGGTGAATAAAATTCGGAGCAAAAATTATAGCAGTTTTCATAATTTTGAAATTTGATGCTTATTTTGGAATAAACTATCATTTAACTATATTCATAGAGTATACCATCTGAAAGAGAGAATTTCTCTCTATTTATTCGAGCTGAAGATTTTCTGTTCAATATTCGGGTTTATAAGAGAATGTCAAATCGAATGTGGAGAAAAAAGCAAATTCGAGCAATAGTGTTGGCTGAGTTAATAATGGGACGTAGAGCAGCGTTCGTAATATCAACTAAGTATTTGGTCAAGGAACCAACAACGAACGTACAGCAAATTTCGAAAAAATTCGAAATGGAGGCGAGAGCCTTTTAGACCTGGACATCCTCTTGTGATTGGCGACATCCAATTAAAGGCCACGCAAAATGAATCGGGAGGTTGCAGAAGAACTAGACATTGGCCATTCAACAGTTGTTCGGCATCATGTACCAAATTGGAAAAGCAAAAACGTTCTACACGTTGTGCAAATAACCCCGAATGAAAAACGAAAGATCTTGCATGTTGTACGAATGACCCTGCAGACATTGAACCAACAAAACTACGTAACTCTACCCCAACCAGCTCTCTCACCGGACAACCACTTTTTCCAGCATTTCGACCCATTTCTTCCAAAGGAAGTTCTTCAACAACCAAGCAGCAGCTGAAAAAAACGCCTTCGAAGAATTCATTGGATCCACGGCCCCAGGATTCTATACTTCTGGGATAGACAGACTTGTTTCTAGTTGGCAAAATGTGTAGGTAACGAAGGTTCTTATTTCAATCAATAACTTTTATTTTAAGCTGAGGTATACTGATTTAAAGGTTGATGGTGAAAAACCACAATTATTTTTGCACCGACCTAATACATTCTATATTTGGCTCCGCGACGCCCATGATAGAGAAATGATGATGGTGATGATGATGATGATGATGATGATGTTATCGAATCCGAATATTGAAGTATTATGAAATTCAGGAAAATCTTTTTTACATGTTTCACTACATGTTTTGGACTTCCTCAGAGATAATGAAATTTTGATACTTCTCGTTTTTTAATATTTGTCTGATGAAGCCACATATATTGTGTATATCATTTTCGATTTTTGCCAACTTTTGCGAGAATAATACATATCATTATCATTATGATATTATACATTTCCTGAATTCCCATTTTATACTTTGAAGGATGACGGAACTGGAGTTTTAAATTATCTTTCCTCCGTATCTGCTTTTCTCTGGACTGGATATTTTCGCAAAAATTAGCAAAAAATTGAAATAAATCAATCGTGAATCGAGATGACGGGAAGTTGATAACAACGCAATCATGGATCCCGCTTATGAATGAGAATGATTAAACAGTTGCGTCGCGAGAATAGCAAAACAATTCTTAATAAGAAATTGTAATGCTCCTAATTCAGTTTGAAAACGGAAAGAAAACAAATATATATACATATATTTATCATTACCTTGCTACGAAGGATATCATCAAAACAGGTTAAATGTTTTTTTGTATATGAATAAATTCTCTCTCGAAAACAATTGTTTCATCCAATGTCTTATCAAAATTAGGATGGTGGGGTTATCCGTGAAATATAAAAATGATTTTTTTGCGATTTTTATAAAATAACACAAGAGTTATGCGACAAAATAAGTTTGAGGACAACTGATATGACAGGTGCGTGTATGCTCGTGTTATGGGCGTCAGATGGATGCGGGGGTAAATTCTGAAAAGTCACAGCTTAAGAACTCCCTAATCCTTTACCCGACAACAGACATCTGGTATATCTTTTTGCCCCTTCCCCGTGAGAAATGGAAGAAGACACCCATGTTATGCAATTGTGTGTGTGTGTGTGTGTGTGTGTGTATGTGTGTGTGTGTTTGCATAATCACTTACCACTCAACAATGGAGGCGGTAAGTTATATCTTCACCCTTCCCCAAAATACGCATATATATTGGTATGTCATTTTGGATATACAGGTATACAATACCTTGATTAATGCGGTCAAATCGTTCCAAAATTGTTTTTCCCAGCTCATATTTAGTTACATTAATTTGTACAGCAACACCTTAACCTACATCACGACATCAAAACCTGTGCCAATCAAAACCGCACAATTCAAGGTGTATACGAAAGTAATGCTCTTTAAAAATTCACCCCTCCCTGTCTTTTGTAAGAGAAAAAGGTATAGAAGCCGGAAATGAACGGTGTTTGTCACTAGTTCGCCGATAACACGTGACTGTTCTGTTGTATATGACACGTGACTCACAATACAGGCATAATCTTTTTTTTTTACTCCTTCTCTCTCCGCCCCCTCTCTTGTTCTTTTACACATCCGGGCACCCAGATACAGAAGTAGCATATCCGCCCAAACTGGCACACTCTATTGCACTTCAACAGGGAAGAACGAATGGTAACTGACCCCGAGATAAAAAAAAGAGCAAGTGAAGAGGTTGAGAGAGAGAGAGAGAGAGAGAGAGAGAGAGAGAGAGAGAGAGAGAGTAGCAACAAGGGAGAAGGAAAATGAGAACAGGTCTGGTTAGCCATTAAGTGAAAACCGTCACGTAACCAACGTCTTTTAGTTAGGGGTGATAAAGAGATGAGCAACGAATGAATTCATTCTCAAGCCTTTTGTTTGGGCTTCGATCAATAAAAAAGTCCGAATATTGAAAAAAAAAAAAAAAAAAAAGCGGAAATGCTACCGGACAAAAACTAAGGGACTGATATAGCATAAACCTACATGGTAAACTGAACCCCAACTAAAGATCCATTGAGGGGGATCAAAAATAGATAACAATTTTTTTTTTTTGCATAATCTTGAGCAAATATTTGAATTTTCAGCCTTCTAGTTCCATTGGTTCCACCTGTACGTGTGACGTATACATAGTCAGTCAGACTGACTTGAAAGCTCAAGAAACCTATGTTGACAGTTTTGGTTGACAGTTACTGATTTGTTGAAGATGAGGACACGAGAAAGAGTGAGTATGGTCAAAATAGTGAGTGGGTGAATCAACAAAAGAGAGAATAAAGGAATGACAGCGCAGGTGGGGGGGCACAGAAAGAAAAGAGTGTCTGCCAAGTAGTTCATTGTATCTGTAACAATTCTCGATTTACTTGACCTTCCAACTACCCACAGATTGCACAACCCCCACAACAAACAGAGAGCAATCAGAGAGCGCACACCTCTGCCAACGCCATTGTCGGATGAAGTAATTGTGTATGGATCCGCTCCAAAATTTGAATACTTCTTCCATGGTCCATGACCCACCCTTCTACAGAACCTAATTGAAATTCATCGAGAAATTTTGGTGAAGAAACCGTGAATGTTTCTTGAATTCGCCCTAAAATTTAATCACTTCTACGTTTAACCAATGGCTCACCCCTTGAAATTCATTGAGAATATTTGGAGATATCGTGTGGACAGGCAGGAACGGGAGAAGAAATCAAGCGGAGAATTCCTCTAGGATGGCAAGCCTTCGGTAGAGCAAGCTCAACCTTCATAACCAGAAAATTAGTCCTAAAAAGAAGGGTATGCAACCAATGCATTCTCCTGATAGTCACCTGTGGAGCTGAGACATGGAACTTGACTAAGAGACTGACGCTCAAACTGATAACCATGCAACGTGTACATGAAAAAAAATTGTGGTTAACATCACATGGAGAGATTGTAAGACAGAACAATATACTGGGAGAAAACAGGAGTCAGAGGCATCATGGAATCCATTAGAAAACTCAAATGGCAATAGGCTGGTCATTTTGCAAGAACAGCAGACAACTCCCAGACATCACGACTTACAACATGGATCCCCACAGATCACATGAGAAACCGAGATGACAAAACGATCTAGACAGAAAGTATTGGCTCTGTGACACCCATGATCAACGATGAACGCTAAAAGGCTACTGATGCTGCTGATATCACTCAATCAAAGAAATATCCCTAGATCCATCCTAAAATTCAATCAATTCCTTTTTACCCGACAACCTATCCATTCCAAATTCTTTATCGAAATTCAGTGAGTACTTTTGGAGATATCGTGTGGACAGATGTTAAATTAGTTCTAGCATAAGACCACGAACATGAGTCCCACGGTAAAGATCGAATTCATTACTCTCTGTTAATCATTGCGCTACGACGAGGCGCCCGTTCGTTGTTAGTTGTGGTTCAAAACAGGTCTGGGTAGTCATTTGATAGAAATCGTTATGCAACCAACAACTTTTGATAGTATGCCATGTATGATTGATCAATTGAAAAAAGGGAAAAGGGGGTGATCAATTAATAACTTACTTCTCTCGCCTTTTTTTGGGGGGGGGCAGTGATTACTAAAAAGTTTGAAACAGAAACAAGCAAACACAAATCAATGGGTCAATTTAGCATAAACTCACATTGCAAACTGAGCTCCCCCCCACCTAAAAAAATATTTAGGGGAAATTTTAGAAAAAAATAAGGAGTAAATATTAACAGTCTCTAGCTCCGTTAGCGCGACCTGTTCGTGCATAACCATCCATCCAGCCAGACCAACTTGAAAACTGAAGAAACCATTGACGCCAGTCTTGGTTGACAGTTTCAAAGCGTTTAGTTTTAGCCAATTCTTTCAAATATTGTGATACAAAACAATGAACCACCTCAACAAATTTTACATCCAAATCACTTTGAATCCACTGCTTCTCGTGCGATCACGTTAAACAATGTTGAGCCTGGTCAGTATCTGGGTGGGTGACTGCGAGGGAATACAGGTATGCCTTGATAAGTGCGGTTATTTAATTCCAAAACTTTCCGTACTGTTCAAAACCACACTGCTTAAGGTCTTATCTTAATGTAATGTGCTCTGTTCCAGCTTATATTTAGTCTCATTTTTTTAATGCTGCAATGCACTAATCGTACTGCATCAAAAGCCGCACTAATCAAGGTGTTCCTGTATCAGGTGCCGTAAGCAAGAATGGGGAAGTGAGTGATGCCACTTCGGGTGCTCGCTGCCTTTAAGTCTATTTCACATATCGTAAGCAGAGACAAAGGAAACTAGCGATCTAGGAATCTCAGGAAAGGATAACTGATGCCGTGGCAAGCGTAAGGGCACCAGCGTGTTAGCATCCCTACTTAAGTTCTGTTGCTTTCGTGTCCAACCTCACGTGGAGAGATCACAAGACAATACAGTATATAAAGAAGAAAACGGGAGTCCGAGATATCATAGAATCTATTAAAGAAACTTAAATGGCAATGGGCAGGCCATGTTGCAAGAATGGCAGACAACCGATGGCAATCACGACTCATAACATGGATCCCCAGAGATCACATGCGAAACTGAGGCCGACAAAATACAAGATGGAAAGATGAACCGGACAAATTTAGAAAATGCTGGCTCTGCGACGCCCATGATAGAGAATTGTGGCAAATCTTGGGGAAGTTCTATATCCAACGATGGACGTTAAAGGACTGATGACGATGTTGCCAACTCAAAAAATTATTTACGTATTAAATCAACCTCCGAAGACCGTCAAAAAATGCCAAAACGCGATAAAAAATACCATTAGCCCCGGGAGCAATTTTAATAGCTAGAAATAGATAGATCCAGCTTGAAAATAACGCTTCAATTAACTAAAAACAGTGCTAGAAATTAGATAAAAGCAGCTTTAATAATGAATTTTCTCGCTAAATTGGCAACATTGCTCGTCTCGTGTGATACACAAGGTAGTGTTTTTGTCTCTACATCTTGAACGATCCATGAAACCGTTGACAACTCTATAAAAGAAGTCAAGTGAATATCAAGGTCTAAGACAACAGCATACTGGATAATTCCCCCCCAGACGATAGAATAATCATTGTAAAGCGAAAATTAAAGTTGGTAGAAATAGTTGGCCATGTGAATGATCGCACCTCTCCGGGGAAATTATTCCTGAGGCAAATGCCAAGTCATTCATATGAAGGACAATTGTCCGGTGGGCAGTTGTCAAGTCTTTCATC
This sequence comes from Thysanoteuthis rhombus, assembly GCA_963457665.1. Taxonomy (NCBI): domain Eukaryota; kingdom Metazoa; phylum Mollusca; class Cephalopoda; order Oegopsida; family Thysanoteuthidae; genus Thysanoteuthis; species Thysanoteuthis major. Next base: position 3,650,788 of record OY735241.1, read on the forward strand.
TAGTGAGCGGTAGTCAAAAGTCTGTTATTTAGTGGGCAATAGCCAAGAGTCATATATCTAAGGGACAGTTATCCAGTGGGCAGTTGTGAAAAGTCTTTTATCTGGTGGGCGGTAGTCAAAAGCCTGTTATTTAGTGGGCAATAGCCAAGAGTCATATATCTAAGGGACCCTTATCGAGTGGGTAGTTGTCAGAAGTCAGATGTCTAGTGGGCAATTGTTCTATGTGTCAATTGTTCCGGGGAAAGTAGTTTATTTACTAAATATACAGAATTATAAAATGAATTCCTACAAGCCCATTGTTAAAGGTTGTTTCGAATGTTCCTCATACAGATAGTGTGGAAAACATCAATTTACTGCAGCTGAGAGTTTTTGCGAGATTAGGGTTATCACTATTAGAGAAGTAAATATACAGTTCCGTGCAAAGAACTTTTGTACGGCCATTGTTGGTTTCGGGTTTGCATTAGGTATAACATAGAGTTAAAAACGAACACCATGGGACATTATCTCAGTCTTTGGATTGGTAGAATCACAAAATAGATTCTTCAAGGTATAAAAAAATCAGGGGTCGAGAAAAAAATCCAAGTGAAAACCGTGAATCTACTTGTCAGACTGTTGAGCATTGCCTGGCATGTCCCTCTCTCATTCAGAGACCAACAAAACATTATAATTGGGCATAGGACTGACTCAGAGAGAATCAATATTCCACCCGTAAAACACCTAATGTGAAATGTCACATAAGCTGACAATATAGTGGCAAAACGCTGACATCATCACATGGCTTCCGGTTCCTAAGTCTTTAATCCTACTACTAAAAATCAGCTGGGAAGATTTTGCTTGTATCTCTCTCCGCCATTTTTTGGGTGCTGTTTCGACGGCAATTTTGCAGGTTGTCAGTATAAGACACCCAGTCTTTTTTCTTTTCAATCGACATGAGTGTGTCTTCTGATTGGAATATAGTAGCAAAGGAACTTGAAAAACTAAGCAAAAACAAGGACTTTTAAATCGAGATACAGTGTCCTTCTTATTGTCCAGACACTTAGGATGATCGAGAAAGGCACTAAAAAACATCACACCAAAATTCCCTGGCAACTCTTCTCTCTGTGAAATCCAGAAGCTTACAGGTACTGCCTGCATGTTGAGGAGAGCACTATCATCTGTTGTATACGAATGTACACTGCAACACAAAAGGACAAACTGCAATGCACACACAATAAACAGAAATTCAGAAAATATAACTGGGGAGGGGGAAATGTACATCACATTAAACTTCTTCTGCCCTAAGTTGTTGGTAACAACTCGGCAATAGATCGTAAAGAACAGATGATAATAATAATAATAATAATAATAATAATAATAATAATAATATCATCCAGGCAAGAAGACCGGACTTGGTTATCGTAGACAAAAAGAGGAAGACCTGCCAAATAGTAGACGTGGCTGTACCTGCAGACCATAGAGTAAAGAGGAAGGAGAATGAAAAACTGGAAAAATACCAGGATCTAGCGAGAGAACTGAAAAAGATGTGGAACATGAAAGCCAGGGTAGTGCCAATCATAGTTGGCGCAATAGGAACTGTCCCAAAGACACTGAAGGCAAGACTGGAGGAGATCGGGATAGAGGGAAGGATTGAGACTGTACAGACCACAGTACTGCTAGGAACTGCACGGATACTGAGGAAAGTGCTAGAAATATTAAGACTGCAACACTAATTGTTAACAGTGACCTAACAAAAGATGGGAAATGAAAGCAGGAATGTGAACCATATCACTGGCATGATAATCAAAGGAGAGAAGAGATGTTGGCTGATTACCTGAGGAGACTTATTGTCACTCAGCCTTCAGCAATGACCACTGGGCAACCAGTGTGAAACTGTAAACTGCAGAATTACTGTGGCCTATGAAATCTAAGAGAGAAGGGCTGGAGACTTGAGGAGACTTGCTGTCACTCAAACTCCAGCGGTTACCACCATTTATAATAATAATAATAATAATAATAATAATAATAATAATAATAATGATAATAATAATATAAGGATTGCGACACTAAATCTTTGCAGTGGCCTAACAGAGGAAGGAAAATGCAAACGAAGATGTGAACCACGGCACTGGTGAGATGGGCTAGGGAGAGAAAAGATGTGGGCTGAAGACCTACTGGAGACTTACTGTCACCCAGCCTTCAGCAATGACCACCGGGCAACTGGTGTGAAACTGTAAACCACAGTATTGCTCTGATCTATGAGAATGTGGAGAGGAGGGCTGGAGACTTGAGGAGACTAGCTGTCACTCAACCTCCAGCGGTAACTACCAGGCAACTGGTGTGAGATCGCAAATGATAATAATCTTTTATGAAAAGATATGGCCAAGTGATTTACAATCTTATAATTCATCAAAAGTCTATATGTCTGTCTGTATATGACAGTCTACTGCAATGCCCATTCAGCATAACCTCATGAATTTTTTTCTATCTGTACCAATAGGACCACAGGAAATGTTTTTTCAAGCAAATCAGTTTCAGAAAATTATCCCTCAAATATTTTTTCCAGAGGGAGTCAATTTACAACGTAAATTCATGCTAAAATTAAGACATTTTTTAGCTGACTTTTTCGACATGATCCACTGCCTGTCCACTGACTGCTGATGAAAAACTGCTTATTCGCACAGCAAGAATGACAGACAACCGATGGACATCACGTCTCACAACAAGGATCCCCAGAGATCACATGCAGAACCGAGGCTGGCAGAGTACTAGATAGAGAGACGAACCAGATAAATTTAAAAAGTACTGGATCCGCGACGCCCACTATAGAGAAGTGTGACGAATCCCGGGAAGGTCTATGTCTAACTATAGACGTTAAAAGACTGGTGATGATGATGATGATGATGTTTTCTTTGCACTCAGAAGGACACATGTTCGATCCCCGGCAAGAGCGAAAGGAAATAAAAAATTGAAACATTCTTAAAAACGTGCCACTCTTGAAGAATGTGCTCAGGGGTGGCGACTGTTCCCCCGTCCCCCCCTTGGCTACGCCTCTCGGGATAAGGATTATAATGATGATGGTGATGATGATGATGACGACGATGACTTATCGAGGAGATAGGGAATAGAGGTGTAAGAGTGAGCACTTTCTGGTATCGTCCATAGGGAGGGTCCTAAGCGGGAGAGAAAGTACGCCTTTGTTTATTTTCTGTTAAGCGTACACACACGTACATTTCAACATATTTTTCCAAGAGAAAATTCTGAATAAACTTTTCTTTAAAGAAAGTCATTGTTTGTGTGTGACCCCAATTAAAATTTGCCGTAACTCTTGGTGAAGAATCCAAACTCTTCCTTTGTCTTCATTTGTAAACAAAACAAAACAAAGCAATAGATAAAACCAGTCTGGTTTGTCACTCAATAGAAACCAATGCCCTCTGGCAGAATACAATGTCGGGGGGATCAATTAAAGAATTAGGAAAATGGGGGGTTAAACTTACTTCTTTTCATGCATTGGGCAGTTATCCTCGAAAATTAAATCTGGATTTTAAAAAGATGCATCAAATAACTCAAAATCCACCATCAGACCAAATTTGTATGATTTTGACTAAATTAAGTACAAATCCATCATCAGGCCTAATTTGTATGGTCTTGGGACCGAAATAAATACCTTCAGTACCAAAGTAATGAAATAATCTAGAATCCATCATCAGACTGAATTTGTATGGTTTTGAATAGAAATTAAGTAGCTTCAGTACAAAAACAATCAAATAACTGAAAATCTCTCATCAGACCAGATTCATTTGGTCTTTGAGCCGAATTAAGTTACTTCAGAACTAAAATGATCAAATTACTTAAAGTCCATTATCAGAATGAATTTGTATGGTTTTGGGGTCAAATTAGCTTCGGTACCAAAATAATCAAATAACTTGAAATATATTATCAGACCGAATTTCTATGGTCTTGGGGTCAAAGTAAGTACTTTCAGTACCAAAATAATCAAATAACTTAAAATCCATCATCAGACTAAATTGGTATGGTTTTGAGTCAAGATGAAGTTGCTTCAGTGCTAAAATAATCAAATAACTTTAAATCCATCATCAGACCAGATTCATCTGGTCTTTGGACCAAATCAAGTAGCTCCAGAATTGAAATAATCAAATAACTTAAAATCCACCAACAGACCAAATTTGCACGCTTTGGGGACCAAATTAGATAGCCCAAGAACTGAAATGATCAAATAACTAAAAATCCACCAACAGACCAAATTTGCACGCTTTGGGGACCAAATTAGATAGCCCAAGAACTGAAATGATCAAATAACTTAAAATCCATCATCGGACCAATTTTATATGGTCTTAAGACCAAATCCAGTATCAAACTAAGCTTGCAGGAAAAATGGATCAAAATACATTTTTTTCAAAAAAATCCATCGTTCATGTATATTTATATAGTGTCATAAAGGATTCCTATCTTTTATAAAGTATCCTTCGGTAACAAATCTCTACTACAGAACCTAATATCTTTGCAAAGTACCAAATTTGCTCAACCTTGGTCTTGAAAAAATACCGAATGACAAACCTGATCTCGTGAATATTCATTCGTGGAAGAGGATGATATATTTTCAGAGCCAAATAGCTTTGTTCGGTACCAAATTTACTCAATTTGGTCTTGTAAAAATACCAAATGGCAGACCTTGAATGCAATACGATCTGCACGATTATGCCTATTAAGTAGAATGCGATCTCGACTGTGTACGCTAAAATAACTTGCACTTATGTCTGCTAAATCAGGATTCTTCCTTCATTTGCTGAGAACCAGAAAACAGGTTGCTGACCTCCGTCTAACAGAAGGGAAGTGTATGTGACGTAATTGTTGCATCATTAATGGAAATTGCTTTTAAAAGTCGCCACGCTTGTCTTTTAATAGAAAGTACGTACTCCAATTTCAGTGTAAAAAATAAGCCTTGAAAATTGAGGATTATATCCTCTCTTTATTATATAGAATACTAGCATAATACCTGTCAAAAATAGATGGATATGTATTTCAGTACAAATGCTTTTATTGCAGACCGAAAACGTATGCCGCGAATGAAACATTTTTCTGTCTATTTTTCTTTATAAGACGCTTTTCGGTCGGTCGATCTGTCGGTCCCAGTCACGTTAAACAGAAAAAGGGAGGAAAGATGAGATGTAATGTCTTTAAAAGTGTTATATCATTAGGATATCATGTGATATGACGTCATAATTAAATGTACCAGTTCGGTATTGTTGTATTCTTTTAAAATGGCCAATACAAACGTCTGGTTTTACAATTTTTATTTTCTTATCACAATATTTCACAAATATGAAAATCAATTGACTCGAATAAACAGTACTTGCTCTTCTTTTCCTTTTCCCCGTGAAAGTACTTCTACGGACGATGGACTCGTTGGTTCTTATAAATGATTTTAGAACAATACATCAACTGAATCTGGTGAAAACGCATTTCTTTTTGATAATGAGGGAAACAGTTTTTTTATTTCATATTTTCATCTTTATTGATGAAAAATCTTAGATATTTATGTTTGTTTTCTGTTCTACTGAGAGGTCACCGGCAGTTGTGGAAATGGTATAGATGTGAATACACAGATAGAGATAGCTATGTGTTTTAGTGTATGCGAACATACAGGCACACACTCAGCTTTACCATCTCCCTCTTTTCGTTTGCTTCAGCGTGATAGAACAAACAATCAAACAAATAAAAAAAGTGACAACGGCTTGTATATCATGACATGCCGTGTTTAAAAAAGAACTGTGTACAGTCCAGTTCTAGAGATTGTCTTTTTACAAGACCCTCAATAACCTGAGTGGATCATTTGAAACCACGGGACGGATGTTACTAGCTCGGCACCACAGAAACTAAAAGGATATTCACTTCTACCAACGAATGGAGAGGGGCTACGTAGAATCGCACGTGTCTGTCTGTTTGTCCACGTATCTCCAAATGTTCTCAATGATTTTTGGTGAAATTTTGTTGAATGGTCGACGACGGGCAACAGAAGAAGTGGTTATATCTTGAGGGGCGGAACACACGCACAGTTACTTCCCCAGCATCATGACTAAATGTCCACACCTCACAATATTTTCAAAGGTTCTCAGTGAAATACAAGGTAATTTTGTTGATGAGTGGGCAATGATCTAAGGAAGAAGAGGTTACATTTTAGGGCGGACCAATGTATATCGTACTTATATGTTAGAGCTACACAATCTCTACATTAGTTCTTAATGAATTAAAATGACAATTACAACTATTTCGGTTGCCATCGCTACTCTGGAGTTGCCATTTGGCCATCTTATGGCCAAATTTGACAAACATGGCTTTTTTAAAAGCACATGGACGTGAAATTTCAGGCTTGGTCATGTTTGGAATTTTTTCCATGGATTAAGTAAAAATTATTTAGGAGGATCAAAGATTTTTCTCGGTTACTTCCCCGCTATTTGCTGACTGATTTTTCATCCAGTTCTTAGTGACAATGGGGTTTCAGAGCTATGCTCTCTTTGAGCCAACCTATAAAAACAAGCCGATCCCAATAATCCTAAAAAGAAGAGTATACAATCAATGCACCCCCCCTGATAGTCACTTATGGGGCTGAAAGATGGAACCTAACCAACAGACAGACCGGCAAACTGAGAAGAATGCAACGTGCGCATGAGAGAATCATGCTCAACCTTATATGCGAAACCGAGGCCGACAGAATACAAGATGGAGCGAAAAACTAGACAAATTTAGAAAATACTGGCTCCGTAACGCCCACGATAGAGAAGTGTCGCGAATCCTGGGGAAGATCTATATCCAACGACAGACGTTAATAGACTGATGATGATGATGATGATGATGATGATGATGATGAACAATTCACTGGAAACGCAGGCTCTCCCACTCACCCTTTCAACATGCTGTCCCTCCGTAAGCGCTCAGAGGGTGAATGCCTCTGCTAATACCATTGTAAAGAGAAGTGATTGCACATGGATCCGTCCACAAATTCACTCACTTCTCCTGTAGCCTATTGTCCATAATTCTTTTTTTTTTCTTCCAAAAATTAATTGAAATTCATCGGGAACTTTTGGAAATATCGTGAGAACAATCATGAGTGGATTCACAGATGTACAAAGAACAGCGGAAAATATCTCTCAATCAGAGAAAAATTCCTGGATTCACCCATTAATTTAATTAAATATTCCAAACCCCTTCACCCACCTTTTAACAAAATATCATTGATATTAATTGAGTATTTTCGCAGATATGTGGAAAGACAGACAGGAAGACAGAAAGACGCGACTAAATTCAAATCTAACGTCGTTGGCATTAGGGTTGCCAACTCAAAAATATCTTTCGCGCTAAATCGACCTCGGTGTCAAAAAACACCATAAGGCGCTGAAAGAAAAAAAAACATTTAGCGATTTTATCGATATTTCAATAGTTAAAAGCGGCCATATTTACAAAATAGATAGGATATAGGTGAAAAAAAAAATTGGCTAAAAACAGCGCTAAATATCAAATATTAGTAGTGCCAGGACAGGAAAAGCGATAAATTCAGCACGAAAAGCGTCAAATTGGCAACACTGAGCGGTAAAGAGCTGTACATTAAATTCTTGATCTTCATCTCTCCCCCACTTCTCTCTCTCTCTCTCTCTTTCTCTCTCTCCCCCCCCCTCTCTCTCTCTCTCTCTATATATATATATATATATATATACACACACATATATATGTATATATATATATACATATGTACATATATGTATATATATATATACATATATATATGTATATATATATATATATATATATATATATATATACACATATATGTATATATATACTTATATATATATACACAAACACATATATATGTATATATATATATACACACATATACATATGTATATATATATATATATTCACACAAACATATATATATACACACACATACATATATATATATATATACACACACACATATATATACATACACACATATATATATATACACACACACACATATATATATACATACACACACACACACACACACACACATATTTATGTCAGTCTGTTTATGTCTATCCCTTTCTCTCTCTCTCTCTCTCTCCCGATGTAACCCAGCATTTGTCTACCCGTCTAATTTTCTTTCAATTGAGCCCTCTAAGCATTCCGGTCGTATTCACAATATGACATCGAATTTATTTTTACTCGTCTCTTTTATCCGCTCCCCCCATTGAAGGCGGCAGCAGCAGCGGCGGCGGCGCACAACCGACCGTCATGTGATCACCCCTCCCACCTCCACCCACCCCCTTCATGTATGAAAAAGTAGGACATGTATTTTCCCATCACCTGTTTAGTCTTTTACCTACCTGGTTACCTACCTGCCGGGTTTTGGCATACGACAAGTGGTCGCATACGTAGACACCTTGGGCACCCCAGGGGAGATATAAGGTGGCATTTTGGCCACCTTATGGCCAAATTTGATCAATCTGGCCTTTTTTTCTAATAAAAACATTTGGCCATGAACTTTTTGGTTTGGTCATATTTCAAAAAAAAGGACTGACCCTCAAACTGAGAAGCATGCCACGGGCACATGAAAGAATCAAGCTCAACGTGCTCATCGTGAGAATACAAGACGGCACAATAAATCAAGAAGAAGACAGGAGTCAGAGACTTCATAGAATCCACGAGAAAACTAAAATGGCAACGGGCTGGTCATGTTGCAAGAATGGCAGACTATCGATGGGCATCAAGACCCACGACATGGATCCCTATTGATCATATGCAGAACTGAGGTCGGTAGAATATAAGTTGGAGAGATGAACTAGACAAGTTCAGGAAGTATTGGCTCAGCGATGTCTAAGATAAAGAAATCTGTTGAATCCTGGGGAAGGTCTATGTCCAACGACGGACGATAAAAGACTGATGACGGAAATTTTTGGCCATTTTTGTTTTTAAAAATGAAGCAGACATAAATAGAACGAAACCATGTCTAAAACTACGTGTCTGCTTGAATATGATTATATATTTCGTTTAATGAATGTCCTTTGGGGTTATGTGGGGATCAGGGATTGCATGGATAGGTTGATGATCTAAAAGATTTTGGGACCTACCCACCTTCCGCTTTTAATTTTTAAGTATAGAATTGGCTGAAGTAAGCTAACTTTGTTGCAGCAGTATCGAATCACCGTAGCCCCACAAATAGCCTGCCTAACCAACCAGCCAAGCGGGCTACAGATTCTTCTCTCTTCGTTCGTCAGTTTGTGTGAGTGTATGTATGTCTCTTTCTGTGTATCCGGGTGTTCCTGGTCATATTATTGAGATTACAACCTCGAAAAATGTGCATGAGTTCACCACTAAGCACAATTTATTCTTTCACCTAAAAATTGCTTTTTTGTCTCTATTATTATTTTGGACCTACCCTGCCCGAATTTCGTGCTGGTATTTTTTTTAAAAAGATAATTTTAGATAAAAGATCTATTTTGTCAGATAATTTTGGATAAGAGATTCATTCTTTTAAAATAATTTTGGGCAGAAGATCAATTTTTAGATAATTTTAGATAAGAGGCCTATTTTTTCAAAATATAATTTTAGATGAAAGATCCAACTTTTCTTATAATTTTGAATAAAAGATCTTTTTTTTTCTCTAAATTTTGATGATAGATCCATTTTTAGATAATTTTAGATAAAAGAACTATTTTTGATGATAATTTTAGATAGAAGATCTATTTCTCAAGATAATTGTCGATAACTTCTTCAGATGATTAGTTCCGGTGCACGTGCGGGCTCCGGTGATTCATTTATGCGAGGTACGCATATTCACGGTGAATTCTTATTTTTGGTGCGTACCACACATTATTGCAATGTCCTATAAACAATTTTGGCATATTATCATTTTTTTTCAGCCACTAATTTACGTGTTTTTGGCCAGAAACGGCTTCAACTTTCTGGCAACGCTGGCATCTACGAACTTTTAACCAACTCCCTCGGTCCTTATCGTTCGCCATGTTAACGAAGCACGTGACACAGAGGTGGCGCCTGGGGCGGGTAGGTGTGTTATATCACTTACTGTCACTGACACGTGAATCCACGTTCATCAGACGACACAAACGGTTACCACATTTACTCGAGTACGATGTAATCTCAAAAATGAAGCGGCACCCGTTTTTTATTACAAGAAACCAGCAATTGCACACACACACACATATATATATATATATATATATATATATATATATATATATATATATATATATGTATATATATATATATATATATATATATATATATATATGTATATATAGTAGAATGCAGATTCGCTACACAAAACTAGCTCATGTTTCTGCCCTGTCTGGGCCTCATCAGGCGAAGCTTCAATAGTAAAAAGTTGTATGAATCGAGCACTCTATGAAATAAATCCATTACATATCAGAAGTTGCTTTATATTATTAATATATTATTATATTATGTTATACTGATAGCCTGATCTGTAATATATATATATATATATATATATATATATATATATATATATATATATATATATATAATTTCATCATCATCGAAATGATAAAGTACGCCATTGCTACTCTATAATAAAATCGTATCATCATCATTGTAATAATCAAAGTACATAATTGCTACTCTATGATAAAATCATATCATCATTATTGCAATAATTAAAGTACATAATTGATACTCTATAATGAAATGATGTCACGTTGTCAAATTTCAAAAAAGAGAAAGGGGCTAAAGAAAGAGGTTTCCGGTGCCTGCAAAGACGAAGAGAAGGATGAAGGAAAGTGTGGGATCAGAGTTGCCGAATTATCCATTTTCCGGCTAAATCTGGCCAATTGTTTTCCAATTTGGCCAATAAAAATCAACGGTAACTGATTAAATCTGATGAGTGTAATAAAATTTATCTTCTCTCTTAGGGGGACAGAAATCATTGTCTGAATCAAAAGAGAAAAACAAACTAGAGATCAATTTAGCATGAACTTTCATTGTAAACCGAAGCCCCCACTAAAAATATAACCGAGGTTTGATCAAAAACACAAAAACAAAAACAAAAACAAAAAACGTTGACATGATAAGGAGTAAAAGTTGAAATTTTCAGCCCTCTAGCCTCTTCGATGCAGCCTGTGCACGTGATGATTACATCGTCAGTCAGTCAGTCAGTCAGCCAGTCGAAACATCTTAAAAAAAACTGAGAGAAACCAATGTTGACATTTTCGGCGACAGTTTTGGCTTACGGTTTGTAACAAGCTGAACGAGAACCAGTTCGTAAAGAAAGATTGTTCGTGAGGACATTTTTAACCAGAGGACTTACTGTACCTCTTTTAACTTCGTTGGGGGACAGAGAGCAAACAGCAAGAAAGGAGAGAGACATGAAATCAAAGAAGAGAGGCTCGAGCCAGGGTTGCCAGATAGTTGGAAACCTTTCTGGTCTCAAACAGCTCCTAAATGGCCAAATGCTGAAATCGTCTATAAAACATTACAATATTGCTGTATAGCTATAATTGCGAAGATACATAATGTAGGCATTTTGCTATGGGTCATTCATATATTGGCAATTTTAAATGGCTAAAATATGCTAGATTCGTTTTGAAAATTCACAAATGCCCATTATAACTGTGACCCCAAGATAATTTAATTGGTCACTTTTAAAATTCGCAATGACCGTTAATTCAGAGAAAATTAAATTTACTCAGCTACCTGGAAAATAAATCTACCTAATAGCAGTTTTGAAAACATCCAGCCACTTTTAGCCATAAAACAGCAATTTCAAAAATGGCCACAAGATGCACCTTTCGGAAGATAGCCCAGCAGTATACACACTGAAAAGAAATTATCAAAAAAATACTACACAGCAACGTAGTCAACTCCGAACGAATGTTTGCAAGTAAGTGTCCAGTTTAGCTTTACAATTAGATGGAAAATCTGCAGAACCTTTAAAAGAAGACTTTCTTCAAAACTGACAAATTTCCTGAGGAAACGAAGGTCTTATGGTTGGTAAACACATACGATGACTTGCATTTAATTTTCTATTTCTTGAAATAAAGTATTCAGGAGGAATGAAAAAGAAGGCAAAAAGTGGCCAAAAATTGATTATGGCCAAAAATTGATTATGGCCGAACCAAAAAGTTCATGGTCAAGTGCTTGAAAAAAAAGATCAGATTTGGACATAAAATGGCCAAGATAGCAACCATGTTTAAAGCAACGGCGAGGTAGGCAGGGGAGATAATTCTGACAGAGAAAATGACTCAGAGAGTGGGATCGAAACAAAAGGTGGGGGGAAACCAAGAGAGAAATAATAGACTGAAAGAAAAATAGAGAGAGGAAGAGTTAGTGAACAAGCATGAAATAGACGACGAGAAAGAAAGAAAGAGATAGAGATAGAGAGAGACAGACAGAGGGGAACAGTGAACAGAGTGAACGAATTCAAGATGAACAAGTGAGAGAGAATTCGAGTGAGAGTGTTTAATACAACAGGAATGACGAAATAAAAGATGAGTTGTTAGGTATCCATTCACCTTGACCCACAAACCCAGTTCGGTCTCAGTTAAAGATTAGATTAAAGCTTCTAAATGTGGATCTTATGAGTCGTTTTCGTTCGGAGGCTCAGCGGCGAGACGCCCGGCTCAATTTGCCTAAACCGATGTAAAGCGACTAGACTGAACAGTTGTATTTTTAGACATTTATTTATGCCTAGAATATCGTTAGTAATTCCACGGTGCAATTAATAATTACAACTGATTTCAAACCGGGATGTTGTATAAGATAATCATATTCAAATAAATCAAGTTACTTATAATAAAGGAACATGGATAGTGACTATAATGAATCCTTACCTCCGAAGCTGGAGAGCTGTACGTATTCGGTCACAGCTCTCCGGTCTTCCTTCTGTCTGTCCACCAGATATCGTTGGATTTTTACCACAGCCAACGAAGTTGGAGCGTCATAAGTATAATTCGGTCGTGTCTTTCCGTCTGTCTATCCACACGATATCTCCAAAAGTACTCAAATAAATTTTGAGGAAGAGTGAATAACGGAGTAAGGAAAAATTGGTTGAATTTTGTCCAGGAATTTTTTTTTATAGATGTATTCTTCACATCTCTATAAAACGCTTTTTGGTCGGTTTGTCGGTCGGTCGCTGTATTGTTCAGCAACGGATAGGAAAAGGGGTGTGTTTTATATACCAGCTGCTATTATGTCATAAGGGGTGTGATGTCATCAATAGATGACGTTTGTTTTTCAAAGTCTGAAAAAATGGCTAAAATCTGATGAATTTTTCAATATACGGCTAACTTCATAGCTCTAATTGTTCAACACACACCCATTCAAAGCCCACTTATAAATAGATTTCAATGAAATTTCGTGGAAGGTCGGGTAAAAGACAAAGGAAGAAGTGATTAAATTTTGGGGCGGATTCATTGCAAAATCCTTTTCGTCATAGTTATATGTCCACAATATATAATATCGCCAAAAGTCTGTGTCTGTCCGCACGATATTTCCAAAAGTTCTCGATGAATTTCAATTGAATTTTTTGGAAGGGTGGGTTATAGGCAACGAAAGGAGTGATTAGTTTTTTGAGTGGGTACATAAGCAATGATATAACATTTATTGTGTATTTTGAATGTTATAGAATAATTATACCCAAATTATTAATCAAATTGTTTATTGTAGATAAAATTGTCAAATTTCGCTTTGTCAGTCGGTTTGCAGCTTGTGTGTGGTTCTTTACACCATTGATTGGAGCCTTAGGGATAAAAATAAAAAAGGAAAAGAAAAATCAGCAGCAGCTGAGTAAAGCAAGAACGTAGTGCGGAGCGGTCATATGACAATTCATTTTTGTTGGCCAGTCAGGACCCAGTAAACATATTCACCTGGAGACCAGTTGGGGAAGGGGGAGGTCCACATATTGCTGCCTCTTGCCCGAATTCAGTAGTCGCAGAGGGTGTCGTAGCAGCCGCCGCAGGCCTGTTATTAAGACAGGATTTTCACCAACTAAAAATGATATCAGCTATCTATTCCCAGCAGTAAAAACACTCGAACACAGAGACAGCACAATTTATTCAGAGCAAATTGTGATATTTGTCAACTCAGTGATCGCAACAAAAATCATTATCTTCAGAATTCGAAGTGGAAAACATTCCTCTCTCCGATAGAAGTCAACAAAAAATACTCCTGTCTCCATGAACTATAAAATTTTGTAAAAAAAACAAACAAACAACTCTCTCTCTCTCTCTTGCTTCTACACAGATATTCAACAACACCATCAAAAATTATGTTCACTTGTAGCATACTTTGTTTTTCCTGCAAAAGCCCTTGATTTTGCAACCCTTTTCACCGACTATTTGTCCGTTTATTTACATCCTGTTGAATCAAAGATCCGAATTATTGGCAAAAGTAATGTCTTTGCGTCTTTCATTTCATTCTGTTGTTTTGGATCGAGCTGTTCTTGATACGCGAGTATCATCATCATCAGTCTTTTAGCGTCCGTCGTTGGACATAGACCTTCCCCAGGATTTGCCACACTTCTCTATCATGGGCGTCACGGAGCCAGTACTTCCTGAACTTGTCTAGCTCGTCTCTCCATCGAACATTTTGCCGGCCTCGGTTGCGCATGTGGTCTCGAGGAATCCATGTTGTCTGCCATTCTTGCAACATGGCCAGCCTACCACCATTTGAGATTTTTTATGGATTCTATGATGTCTCTAACTCTTGTCTTTTCCCAGATGTGCTGTGCTGTTTTGTGGTCTCTCCATGTGAGGCCCAGCATTATTCTTTCATGTGCATGTTGCATGGTTCTCAGCTTACGGGTCTGTTTCTTGGTCAAGTTCCATGTCTTGGCTCCATAAGTGACAATTGGGAGGATGCATTGGTTACACACCCTTCTCTTTAGGATTAATGGGATCTTATTATTTTTTAAGGTTGAGCTAGCTCTGCCAAAGGCTTGCCATCCTAGTGTGATACGCGAGTATAAACGAGTATTATTCAAAATAATCCCAACAATGGTGTTGGCCAAGGTAAGCGCTCTCTGAGTGCTTAGTTGTATCTATATTGCAAAGAAAAACACCCTGTTGATTATTTTGCATTATATTGTACTCCTCGACAATCATTTTAAGAAATTGAACATCTTTGATTAGGTACTCCCCGCTTTTAACGAGAAAGCGATAAATGAAGAAAATAACCGGTTCGAAACATGGAAAACAATTAATTTTCAGATAAAAAAAACATTCTCCCGCCCATTCTTCTAATGAACAGGATAAAGATTTCTCACAAAAAAAAAAAATCTTATACGAGTTTTGAGCTTTTTTCCTTCTCATCACGTATTACTTTCTTGTCAAAAGTTCAGGAGATGCCAATAATTGAGAAACGTAGTTTACTCATGATGTCTAAAAAAAAAAAAAAAGAATGACAGCAGTATTTCGAAAATTCTGCAATTACACCGTACTTACAGAAGATGTTGCTCTTCATTTTCTTCATAATGTTCAACTCAGGATGATTATTATAACCCAGATACACGCATTTCCAAAAAAGTAAGGGAGACTATTCTATAATTAGGATTTAATAGTTATCTCCCATAAGAAATGTTACCAATAGAAAATACAGACCATCCTGTGTCGTAATATATGAGTAGATTGCGGTACTTTTACGCCATTCTTATAACTCTTTCGTAGATTCTTTGGTCAGACGTAATAGCTCTAGCTAACTACCAATCAAAAGAGACAAGACATGAAAAACGCTATTTCAAAAGGCAGCCAATCAATATATTCTTGTTTAGGTGGGGGGGGACTAGCTTCAGTATTTGTGTGGGGTCTGTTTAAAGGAGGCTACCAAACAACTACCAAATCTGAAGAATTCAACATACCCGGAAAGGCTACAAGTATTGAGGCTATCACCAATAAGCTATTGTCGTACCAAAGGTGACAATCTATGTTTAAAAAAGTATCATTTAATGAAACGCCTTTTTTGTCCAATCAACAAAGTAAAGTAACAACTGAAAGATACAAACTGAAGAAAGAGTTTGAAACCTGGGAGCCCAATGTAAAGGATCCATCAAGTGCCGAACTGGATCTTCAAATATCTTCAAGTAAAGTCAACTCAAGCTTCTGACTTGGATTGAAGTTTAACGAAACGATTCTAAAACGAATCACAACGATTTAGCCGTAGTAAACTTTTGCCAAGATTACTCGAGCCAAAAATCATTAAATCACATTGAAATCAAAAAGAAACAGGCCATCACAGTCAATGATTAGACAACCGTAGCGTCAAAATTTGAAGTCGTGTAAAAAAGATTCCATCAAAGAATGAATGTGGTCAGAACTAATTCTGTCTGTGACATCACTGGCGTTTTCCACTGGAAAATTATCTAAAATAGAGTGAAGGAACATCTAAAAACATCTAGATTCTAGATCATACTATTAACGAACCCGTCAGAATAAGACACCCAAAAGTTCAGAAGAGTTTTTTTGTTTTCGCGAAAATAAATAGATTTTTTAGGAGGGGTCTAGTGGAGCACTGATAACAATTTTTAAGTCCGCAGACAAAACAGTATGGACAGGAGCAGTGGAACACTCGAACAAATGAATTCATCAGAATAAGGCCTCTCAAAGATGAAAAAAAAGCCTTGATAAAAATCTAGAAGTGGCGTACTGATACCAATTTTTAAGTCCGTAGACAAAACGGTATGACCAGGAGTGCTATTAGAATTTCTGCTCTCTGGGTTTATTTTAAGGGGTTTCAAAGGTTTAAATGTCAGTTTACATTCAACTTACAGTTTATTTAAAGCTCTATGTCTAAGCTATAACATATTAAAATTTCAGCTCTCTAAGTCTGTTTATAAGGGGTTTTAAGGGTTTAAATGTCAGTTTACATTCAACATTCAGTTTATTTAAAGCTCTATGTCTAAGCTACAACATATTAAGTTTACATTCAACATACAGTTTATTTAAAGCTCTATATCCAAATAACAAGATATTTAAATTTCAGCTCTCTAGGTCTGTTTTTAAGGGGTTAAGAACGACAACGAAAAAACAAACCAAAGCTAAATACGTATGATAAAATTTAGCGGCTATCCTTGTGTCCGCTAAATTTTTAGAGGTTCATAAGTTTAGCGATTTCATTAGCTGAGCCAACCATTGTTTGTTGATAACGATAAGTTGTTAGCCCCACCTAGCTGTCCACCGTGCGTGGAGAGCCTTTTGCATCCGTCTCCACTCTCAGAGCAGACCAGGGCAGATCCAAGATTTTGACCCTCTCCTGGGTACGATCCTGCAAACACATTTTAACAAAAATCATCTTCCTACCTATGATGCCATTGGTAGTTGTCTTATGATAGAGACATTTAGTGTTATTCATTGATAATAAATATACAGTGTGTTTCACGGACAATGCAACCTTGAGGATTAGGAGGGTAGAATTCACGTACACGTAAATATTATGCTGCAATATTAGTCCCACGGCAACATTGAACTCAGAGACAGCATTATTTAGCAATTGAATTAATTGCGCTATGCACTAGCCTCATTTGAGCACTATTCTTTTGTATTGTATCGGCGATGTCCTTTCCTGTCAAATAGCAATTTTCTTTTTGTTTTTATCCTTCTAAAATCTTATTTGGAATTGACCAAGAAGATTAAAAAAGTGATCTCACATTGATGTTTGGAACAGATGCCAAACTAGTAAGTTAATTTCGATCTCAAATACTTAGATGCAATACTTTTGTTATATATACAAATTATCATTGATGGAAAAAAGGTATTGCTCATGAGTATTTGAACAAGAACAAAATCTGTTTTTATTTCCTGAGATTGCAATGGCAATTATGGATTTTGAGCAGGAGAGTCAAAGTTAATTTACTAGTTTGGCAACCAGCTCTGGTTTCTTCTCAGCAAGAACCAAACTTTTTCAAATCGTCAATGGGGTCGTATAAACGGAAGTTTGAGGAAAGGTTTTTTGCGCATCTGTAGTCTCCACAGTGAAAATATTGGTCCCAAATCTCAATGCAATGAAAGCTTGTTCAAATTTTTCATTTGATCTTTCCGGAAGACCCAGTATATAATTACAGCCACTACTTGAAGTAGCAGTAGCAACCATCAGTCCCTCTTCTTACACCTTTCTTAAATTACCTAATTCCTCTTCTCTCCAATCCGCCCCTACCCTCTTCTTTGACTACCTACACTTTCCTTTCTCCCCTTTGCTTTCTTACCATTTTCTGAACTACCTAACTTTCTCATCCCGGCTAAGACATTTCGCATCCAAACAGGTGTTTTTTTTAATGCAACACACTCTTTTTTCTTAATTTAGAATTTTATATATATATATATATATATATATATATATATATATATATTATGTGTACTTTAGAGAGTGAGACAGACTCAGGAGTGAAGTTTTTGGTGGTAAGGTTTATTAATCCTTATATGTCAATAGTCCATACATGTTTCGGGATTCTTTCCATCATCAGTGGTGTGTGTTGTGTGAGTGTGAATTAATATATATATACATCGGTAGAATCTTTAAAGATTTATCTAAAATTCTTGCATACACATCTAAATATATCTAAAATGCTTGGATCTTCATAAAAAAAATATTAAAAATCTCTTCAGAATAACCATCTAGAAAATATCTAAAATCTTTGGATATTCATCTAAATCTATCTAAAAAGTTTGAACTAGAACCAATAATCCAAAATCACAGAATTTAATAACTTCGTATAAATCCAAATAAGGTCAGTCTGACCTTTTTAAAAAATTCCAATTCATTTTTTAAGAAATTAAGTCTTATAGGTCATAAATGTTGAATTAAATTTCATTCTCATTATTTAGAGCAAAAAAATCTTAGTAAATATGTGATAAATTTTAGGATGATGTTTTAGATATATTTTTGAAAAAATTGGATATTTTTAGATATATTTTCACACAGTTCCGGATATAGAAATTTGAGATGAAGTGGCCACATAACATTGTGGGGGTGATATAGATTTGAACAGATAAGAACAAAATGAAATAAGCCGATAAGGTGGAGGGCTTTGAAGATCAGGAGGGGTCTTTTTATCTTTTTCGAAAATATACCAGCAGAAAATCGAGGTACATCTTATATGGTAGTGCGTTTTATATGTCGTAAAATACAGCAATAGCCTTCTGGTTCATTGTCATCGTAATCGTCAGCCCTTTAGTGTCCCTCGTTGGATATAGACCTTGCCCAAGATTTGCAAGACCCCCCTCTCTCTCTCTCTCTCTCTCTATATATATATATATGTATATATATATATATATATATATATATATATATATATATATATCTCATGAACGTCACGGAACCAATTTTCTCTGAACTGGTCTAATTCGTTACACCTTCTCATTTTTTGTTGGTCATAGTTTTGCATATGATCTCTTGGGATCCACGTTGTGAGTCGCGATGTCCAGCGGTTGTCTGAAATTCTTGCAACATGATCTGAAAGTGATTGAGAATCTCTTACTGTTTTTTTTTTCCTTACTACAATGGATCTGGAAATCTTACATCTTTTCCTCTACTTATGTTTTTTTCTAATATAATAGAATCAGGATATTTCCTAAATTTACTGTAATACAAGCCTAGCTGCTGCAGAGCTAGACTCCAACCTCACTTCTATTCTGACTTTCAACTTTTTTTTTTTTGCAAAAAATGAATACGTAGTTTTAATTCGATCAAAATTTCATTTAATCAAAACCAGGGTATAAAAAAAAACCTATTTTTTTCAGTTAAAAAATTGTGAAATCAAACTTCTTTACGAAAAAATAAGTTGATACGTCGTTTAAACTCTTTTCACAGAAAATAAATGAATGCACACTTTTAATTTGATCGAAAGTTTATTCAATCAAAACAAGGATAAAAGACGACTGTTGCACAATCAAAAGTTTATGTAATCAAATATTTCACACAAAAAAGTGAAATCAAATCTGTTTTAGAAAAAGTGAATTTCACTGATTTGGTGTTACACATATTTGATTAATGAATTCATATATACGCAAGGTTTTTCAGTTTGGCTCAATAAGTAAATGAGTTGGTTTCAAAATATTTGGTTATGATTTCAGTTAACTCTAGGGAAATGATCATTTTGTAAAGGAATTTATTTATTAAAAGGAAATGAGCCCTTGTGAATTTCTAACAAATGTTTTTGTAAAAATGTAAGTATAGAAAAAAAAAAAAGAAAAACGTTTATAGATGGTACCTGTTGGTGTACTCATTCAAGGTTATGGCCCTCAAAATGTGACCGGAGCACCGAATACACACACAGACGAAAAAAGAGAAATGAATCTGTAGCCACGTTGACTGGTCGGTCGGGAAGGCCACTTGATGAGCTATGGTAATTCGATTTAGTCGAGAGTGATTGGAATTTTCTGATGAAGACTTGTGGGCGAATGACATTGAAATAGTTTAAGAATCTCTGACGTAAAGTATCAGGTATGTGACGAAATTTTACAAGAATGTACACAACGCCTGTTTCCTTGAAAATCAGAGATCATTGTGACACATTGGGCAGCGACGACCGTTTGAAGGATATTGACCTGTTTCCCCATATACCAACCAACCATGTTACCCCGACAGGAGAGGAAGAGCGCTTTGGATTGTTAGTCAGCTGATCTAATCCGACCCTCCACCTCCTTGCTCTCCCTCATCATTCTCCTTGCTCTCCACTTCCCTACTCTGCTACCTATCGCCCCCACCCTGCACTCCAGTCCCTACCTCTTTTGCAAAGCCTGTTTTAGAGAAGGTGAGTGTGAGTGTAGTGTGTGTGCAGTTCAGTTTCCTTGGCAACGAATCATTCGATTAAAAACAGCTCAACTCGGGCGGAATCCGCCTAACGGTCGGGGCGGTTCTTCAAGGGTTAACGTCAAGGAAAAAAAAAACAGAAGAGAAGAAAGAAAAAAAGTAAAGAGAAGAAAGGAGAAGAAAAGAAATCAGAAATCATGCTACCAACCTTTTTTGGCCGCATGCTGTGTTGGGGATGATCAATTAAACAATATGAAAAAAGGGCCGATCAATGAATAAGTTACTTTTCTTGCTTTTTGTTTGATCACAAAGAAGTTTGAATTAACAAAAAAACTAGTAACTAAATTAGCATAAACTTACATTGTAAATTGAAACCCCCACGAAAACACATGGGGTGTCGGGAAAAACAAGAAAAAAGTTTTTTTCATCGACATGATAAGGAGTAAATGTTTAAACTTTCAGCCCTCTAGTTCCATTGGTTTGGTTTGAGCGCGTGTTATATACATACATTCAATCATAGCCAGCCAGGTAGACCAATTTAAAAACTGAGAGAAACTTATGTTGACTGTTTTGGTCGGTGGTCTTTAACACGTAACCAACGTATTTTGATTGCAGGCTGTGTAGGGGGACAATTAAAAAAATCGAAGAAAGGGGTGATCAATGAATAAGTTACTTTTCTCGCCTTCCGTCACACGTGAACACTACAGACTGTGTTCGAAATGATCAATTAAAAAAAATTGAAGAAAGGGGTGGTCAATGAATAAGTTACTTCTCTTGCCTTTCATTATATCACGTATTAAAAAAACAAAACAAAAAAACAAAAACAAAAACAAAACAAGCGTGAACGCTGCCAGGCACAAACTAAGGGACCACTTTAGGATAAACTTACATTGTAAATTGAACCCACAACTAGGAACCTATGTTTTGGAGGGTATTTTCATATACAAACTTTCTTTCATGCATAATAGGGAGTGGATGTTTACATTGCGAAATAAGTCCCTACTGAAAATCTTTTTAGGATAGGGAGGCAATTCCTAGAAAAACATGAAAAACAAAACGTCTTTTTCTAGATTTAATGAGGATTGGATCGTTTAAATTTCAGCCCTCTTGTGTGACCAGGGCGCACCATACATATGTTCATAGTAAGTCATCCGGACGAACTTAAAAACTAAAGAAATCTGATATTCACAACTTTGGTCGAAGGTTTTTACAAGTAGTGAAGATATCGTCACTAAAGGTGACGATATAAGTCCTTTGCTATCATGTAACAACAATAATGCTAAATTGGGAACTTGATTGCCGTTTTTTTCACGAGAATATAGATGGGGAGTAATACGTTAATATGATTTATCTTTCTTTTGATCTGACTTAATTTTGTAAGAATTCTCTTATTTCTTTTCATTCTTCAAACGTCATCCGGCTAGCGCCATTTTTAGCACAGGGTCATGAGAGCCGCACTTCCGTAAGAATGTCAGAAATCAAGTACCCACTTTCGCATGATAATTGAATTGTAAACAGAGCATTGAACCTTTCTTTCTTGGGACTGAAAAAAAAATTGGATTGTTCAAAATCGAATGGATTGAATTCACTCGAAATTGAAAGTATACAAATTCTTCTAAGAGAACCATTTTATGAATTTGAAATAGGAAACTATCAAATTTCATCATCATCATCATCATCATCATCATCATCATCACCAGTCTTTTATCGTCCGTCGTTGAACATTGACCTTTCTCAGGATTTGCCAGATCTTTCTATCATGGGCGTCGCAGGGCCAATACTTGTTCATCTCTCCATCTTGTATTCTACCGACCTCGGTTTTGCATATGATCTATGGGGATCCACGTTGTGAGTCGTGATGTTCATCGGTTGTCTACCATTCTTGCAACATGACCAGCCCATTGCCATTTAAGTTTTCTAATGGATTCTATGACGCGTCAGACTCCTGCTTTTTCCCTAATATACTGTTCTGTCTTGTGATCCATCCATGTGAGGTTGAGCAGGATTCTTTCATGTGCACGTTGCATGGTCCTCAGTTTGATGGTCAGTCTCTTGATTATGTTCCATGTTTCAGCTCCATAGGCGACTATTGGGAGGATGCATTAGTTGTATACACTTCTCTTTGGGATTAATGGGATTTTCTTGTTTTTGAAGGTTGAGATTGCTCTGTCGAAAGCTTATCATATACTCACTATCAAAAGAAGATCTTGTGTTTCAAGTGTAGTTTAAGATTCAGAGATTTCCATTCGCATAAAATCCAACTTTAGAAGTCTTCAAGGGATTATAAAGAACGTCTCAATTAATTTCCCTTTTTTTCTTTCTTTTTTATTGTCAAATTTGAAGTATAAGTATAGATATGAATGCAATAATCCTTCAGGGTCTAACTCCACCCCGCCTTCAATTTCGATCGACGATGGTGACAGTCACTGCATTGTATATATAATAGACTAATTCAAAGATGCATCGGTTTGGGTCAGTTGGTGAGAGAGCCGCCTACCAATCACAGAAGGGAAATGCTAATTTTTATTCAACGGTCATCCCCTCTCCCTAAATTAGGTGAATATCATTCTTGTTTCTTGCTATGGGGGAAAAAGGTCAAATCTTACTCGGATAAGCGTTGGACAAAATTGCTTTCAGCTTCTTTTAACCAAGTCTTATCCCTAAAGTAAAAAAGTTAACCCCCATATTTTTCAGATTAAGTTTTAGATATTTCCAAGGTGAACTATTGACAGAAAATGATTTCATTGATTTTAAAAAAGTAGCCAACACCTTTCAAAAACCGCCCAATCTGCTGCTTGTGGCCTAATTTGGCAACCCTGGCTCGCTTACACAACCAATGTTGCGAAAATATGTTCAGAAATATTTTAAACCTTACCAACTCGGCAAATGAGATAATCCTTGCTTTGATGGGTGTAGAATAATATCAACTGTATGACATATTTTACATCCATAAAAGCAAGGCAAACCAAAAATCACTTGCTTCAGGGAAACCACAATATTTCCCAAAGTTCTAACATTTGCTGCATATGTAATAGATATTACAAGAATGGGCAATTGATAGGCGAAAATACCAGATTTCTATCTTCATTAGTGTTCGAGTTATTCAGAAGCCTGACAATTTGGCCGGTCTTGACCGGGTCTTATGTAGATCTAAATGAATCCTCAAAACACGTATTATCGAATAGTAAAAACCGCATCATCCTATCTTTAATAGATTCCGAGATATGGGACAGTTCAGTGACCACTACATTTGACAAGAGCGATCTCGCTTCCTGTTCGGTTGCAACTACCACTGATAATATTAGACATTCAAGGAGAATTATTCAGAAGAATGAAAAGATTAAGATAGGATCCGAGATTGAATACAATGGACAAAAAAAAAAATCGGTCAACGCTTTTTGAAAGACGAGGGTTCTTCCCTCGCTCACTTCATCAACTTTTGAAACGGAACGATTAAAAAACAGCTGAGGCAAATTTCGGTTAGCCGGTCGAGGTCAAAGGTCGATTCGTCAGAAAGCGAAGTTTCACAAATGAAAATGAAAAAAAAATGGAGTCAAGTGCTAAAATCACTTGAGAAATTTTGGGAGGACGTAGATTATCGATCCGACAGAAAAATTGGAGGGTAGAAAATGGGGATGGGGTACAGCGAGGGCGAAGGATAAGGAGATTGAGGGATGAGAATAGGAGAATGATGATGATGATGATGATGATGATGATGATGATGATGACGATGATTATATTGGGGAAAAGTAGAGAGTAAACAAAGTAGCGAGAGGGAGAAAAATAAGGAGTGGGGAAAGATGGCTTGGAGGAGGAAGGCGGAGACAAGAAGTGTGAGAAGGGCGAGGAGGAGATGGACGGGGAAGAGAAGAGAAGTGAGGAGGAGGAAGAGAAAAGGGACGGAGAGAGCTTGAGAAGGGAGAGTTTGGGAGGAGGAAGAGGAAAGAGATGAGAAGTAGGAAGAGGAAGAGATATGAGATGAGGAGGTCAAAAGAGACGAGGGGGAGGGATAGAAATGAGAGGAAGAGGTGACTTATCTCGTTCAAAAAGGTCTGGTTAGTCAATCAATAAAAACGTCATGTGACCAACAGCTTTCAGAAGCATGCCAAAAAATTGAAAAAAAGGGTGATCAGTGAATAAGTAACTTCTCTCGCCTTTTGGTGGATAAAAAAAGTGTTTTTTTCCAAAAAAAAAATAAGCATGACCTATCCGGACTCAAAGCCGGGACTAATTTAGCTTAGAATTACATTGCAAATTGAATTTCATACTGAAAAACCGGGAGGGGGGGGGTAAAAAAAGTTTGTTTTTTTCTCAGACATAATAAGGAGCAATCATTTAAACTTTCAACCCTCTCGCTACATAGCCAGCTGGAACAACTTGAAAACTGAGAGAAACATATGTTCACAGTTTTGGTCGGCCGTTTCTAATGAAAAAAATCTCACTAAGGGCTTATTTAAAATTTTGAAATTTAAAAAAAAACGCACTCTATCGTATAAATATTTTTTAGTTCCAATAGGAGACACCAGTATCCAGCATATAATCACGCTCACCGCGGGCTTTTGTTTGCGTGCATATCGTGGACTAAGATCTGAAAATATACAGTGTATCATGACCTTCTAACCAGTGTTGCCAACTGGAAGAAGATTTTCGTGCTAAATCGACTAAAAAAAAAAGTATAAGACCGCCAAAACATATAAACAATTTATCAAAAAAAACATTTTCTCTATAAATCGTGTACATACCCTCATCACACTGATTCAAAAAAAGTGACCGGTGTTTTTGTTAATAAGAAACCATGAAACAAAGTCTCTTGAATTGTCTTCTTTTGATTTCCGGGGAATACAGAATCGGACAATCACCGTCGAGCAAATGAATAGTCAGTAATATGAGATTCAGGAAATATAATGCCATCTATGCAAAAACACGCACATGTATGTAAGATACACTCACATATACAAGCTTATGACTTGATCGGCAAGTTTTTAATAAACGTGTTCCGATACAAAATAAAGCCTAGAACCAGCTTGATTGAATTAAAATATGTATGTATTGTTAAAAAAAACTTTTAAAAAAATGAGAACGAGGCTCTTGATATTTTTTTTTCATTCGTTCATTTTTTTCTCAT
Organism: Thysanoteuthis rhombus; assembly: GCA_963457665.1. Taxonomy (NCBI): domain Eukaryota; kingdom Metazoa; phylum Mollusca; class Cephalopoda; order Oegopsida; family Thysanoteuthidae; genus Thysanoteuthis; species Thysanoteuthis major. Next base: position 3,676,670 of record OY735241.1, read on the forward strand.
TTTATTCACTGATATTCTTTACGCTCTTCTATTACTTTTGAGGTTCTTGCTTTTTTTTCTTTCCTTTTTAGATCTTCATCTTCTATTTTTTTGAGATGTGTCATGGCGGAAGTTGATCCGCCAAGCCTCGTTCTAGTGTGTCTCTCTTCAGTTAATATGGCGTTGCAGCAGCGTCTCACTTGAGAATGGCACTTATTAATTTAATAACAAGGGGGGAATGTCAACCACCCACAACTTCCTCCTCGGTTCTCCCATTTACTCACTCATTCAAGAACAGTCGCGACACCTGGTGGCACACATCTCGCACCCTCACGGCAAGGTCAATTGGTTCAATAGCTATAAGCAAATACGCTCATGTGAGATTCGTGCATTCGAAAAAATTCCATCTTATAAACAAGGTTTTTAAAAAAAGGATGCAACCGTCTTTAAGAAAAGTAGTATCGTATCACCGTAGCCCCACAAATGGCTCGCCCGACCGACCAGCCAATTTTTCTGAAGATTTTTCTCTCAATGCTCGTCTTTGCTTCCCCGGGCACTCCCGGTCACATTTTTTTGGCAACAACTTTGAAAATGTGCATGAGTATATTATCAGGTACCATCTAAAAACATTTTCGTTTTTTTCTATGGTCATTTTCGAACCATCATCATCATCATCATCATCATCATCATCATCATCATCATCATCATCATCATCATCATCATCATCATTCTTTTAACGTCCGTCGTTGGACATAGACCTTCCCCAGGATTTGCCACAATTCTCTATCATGGGCGTCGCGGAGCCAGTATTTCCTTAATCTGTCCAGTTCATCTCTCCATCTTGTGTTCTATCGGCCTCAGTTTCTCATGTGATCTCTGGGGATCCATGTTGTGAGATATGATGTCCATCTGTTGTCTTTCATCCTTGCAACATGGCCTGCCCATTGCCATTTGAGTTTTTTCAATAGTTTCTATGATGTCATGGACACCCGTTTTCTTCCTCATATACTGTGCTGTCTTGTGATCTCTCCATGTTAAGTTGAGCATGATTCTCTCATGTTCACGTTGCATACTTCTCAGCATGCAGAACAATACCCAAATCTTGCACTGGTATTTTTTTAAAAAGATAATTTTAGATAAGATATCTGATTTTTAAAAAATATATTCAGTTGTGGTAAACGCGTTGGCAACGGTGATTCATTTATGCCATAAACTTAATCTATAAAATTATTTGTAAACAACCCAATTGCTAAAACATTGCAAAAAGGTAATAATTACACACATGTTTTAACATTACACTAGAAGTGGGGACTGATTTCCTCCAACCTGGATGTGGGCTCGTACAAGTTTAATTACATAGATGTTTCAGATTTTTAGAAAACTCCATAGCTGACACCGAGGCGGGGGCGGACCGCCCCGCGTGACATCATCACCAGGGGTGAAACTAAGATAACTACCTGAAAATGATTCATATAGTCTCTTGGTAATTCCTTTCCTTAATAGAACATCTGTCTTCCCTCATGAGACCCCCGAAAGTACTCAATGAATTCCAATGGAATTTTCGGGAAGGTCAATGGGGTAAGGAAGAGTTGGTTAAATTTTGGGGTGGATCCAGAATTTCCGTTTCAGAAATATTTTTCCACTTTTTTTTTCTTCATACATTTATGCCTACAGTTATGACTTTTTATACGATATCTCCAAAGGTTCTCAAAGAAGAACTGAAATTTCATAGAAGGATGGGCTACGAGAGAAGTGATTAGAAATTTAAGGCACATCAATGTACAATTACCTCCGATCCATCGTAGTCATGCGTCCACATCGTATGCTATCGCTAAAAGGTCATATATGTCCACACGATATCGCCAAAGATTCTCAATGAATTTTAATCATGTGGAAGAATCATGATGAATAATGAATAATATAAAAAGATAACCAACATTCTAGATATCCTGAGAAGAGAGCAAGTTCTGGAAGGGGGTGACACAAACTTTAGTCCCGCTAATGAGCTGACACAATGCCAAGGAATGGATTCTAGACTGAGGCTAGCGCATGATGGAATCATTTTAACTGCTAGATACTGCTCTCTCTGGGTACGGTGTACAATATATTGTAGCGTAAAATTTACGTGAGCATTAATTCCATCATTTTATCTTCATGAACTATCTTGTATCTCAGCTAAATGTGTATGAGATATTCCAATATTGATCCTATTTATAATGAAGGATAATATATATATATATATATATATATATATATATATATATATATATATATATATAATACAAATCAGGAATACAATACATTATAATGTAATATCCGATGTGTGATGAGTTTATTTCATAAGGCACTAGATACATTCAACTCTAAACATTAAGTCAAGTTAGAATAGAGCTTAAAATATGATGAAATAAAGGATCTGCCGTAAGAACACATTTATGTTTCTATTTCTTTTTTCATCTTCTTCAGGCGAATAATTCGATTTATTTTAGATCCCTCATTAAGACTTGGGGGGCTCTATTTTTCTGGGTGAAGAATCTCCCTCCTACTCTATTAATACATATATTTTCTGTTATCTCTTCCTTGTTAAGTTGTTCGTCACTGCTTGTTTAGTTTCACGTAGTTGATATAAATTACTGTCTCGTAGTTATAGATCTACAGGGGATGCTGTAGACACTTAATTCATCAGTGTGTTATTATACACCAGCTCTTTGTGGTGTGTTACCCCTCAGGAAGAATTCTGTTCTTATTTTTATCTGCCCTCCCGTGTTCGGTTCACTTTTACTAGTTTCTATGTATATAAAATAATTGTTATTGGGTTTTTCTCAGAGTGGTCAGGGGTATAAAATAATAATAATAATAATAATAATAATAATAATAATAATAATAATGATAATAATAATAATAATAATAATAATAATATCAGCAATGACCACTGGGCAACCGGTGTGAAACTGTAAACCGCAGTATTACTGTGGCCTATGAGAACTAGGAGAGAAGGGCTGGAGACTTGAGGAGACTTGCTGTCACTCAAACTCCAGCAGTTACCACCAGGCAACTGGTGTGGGATTCCAAATAATAATAATAATAATAATAATAATAATTATAATAATAATAATAATAAAAATAATAATAATGCCAATAGTAATGCTGCTACTATCATTAGCAACTTAATAAGAGCTATGACTAATTTTCAGTTTGTTCTTGTTAAATATTTCACTCGGTGGGTTGCTCGTGGATGAGGTGTTTTTCTATTAATTGGTTGAATATTCTCTTAATGTTGGTTTTTACTTGTAGGTTGAATGGCGGTGTATACCAGATGATCTTCAAACCTATACTTTTTTGTTGTTGCTATGTTTTACTCTATAGGATTTCACATTTTCATCATATTTAATTCTGGTTTCGGTAAAACTGCTGACCTTCAAGGCTTTTAGTTTATTCATTTCTAACATTGTTAACTATTATTTCATTTGAAGAATTGTATTCTAGCCTAGCTTCTGTTGATTAGAGATATTTTTGATGATTTCGATTGTGTGGTTAGATCTTGTGTTCATAAATGTAATTTCAGAATTTTCATTTCTTTGTGGTTTGTGGATGTTTTCATTTAGATTAAAGAGTAGCAAATAAAAAAGATGGAATTTTCACTATGGCTTTAATTGCTACTTAAAAGTTCAATGTTTTCATTTCTTTAATGATAATTTTTTCCTCGCATTTTTGCGTGTTGCTATTTTTTTTTACAATTAGTTGGCTATTATCTAGGTAGAGTCCTATATTCTTAGAGTTTTGTTTCCTAGGACGGGTATACAAAATGTCCAAACCGATCAGGTCTGACATTTTGACCGAATCAAGACTAGACATACAAACATATAAACCGTAGACGTCTGGTTTTTAGTC
>OY735241.1:3685539-3715539 GCA_963457665.1 Thysanoteuthis rhombus
GTAATTCTCTCTTCGCTTTTCACCATTTTTAGTTCGCGAAATGTTTTCATGGATACGTTTAATATATCCAGACACAAACACACACATCAACACACACACACACACACACACACACACACACACACACACACACACACACATATATATATATATATATATACATATATATGTATATATATATATATATATATGTATATATATATATATATATATATATGTATATATATATATATATATATATATATATATATATATATATATATATATATATTGAAACACAGGTTGAGACATCTACGCTATTGGTAGCAGCTTCGATTTCTGCAGCGGCCCCATTTTCTTTGATTGTTTACTATATTTACGTTGTCTGGGCCAAATGATACATTCATTGTGCAATGATGGAGGATCATTTCAAATAAGAGTTGCAATATAATTTAACGTAATTTATAATCATTTTTATCGAATCCATTTCTCAATAACATGTGTGCGTGTGCCTGTGTGTGTATGTGTGTGTGTGTGTGTCTACTTTTACAAATACGTTATCAAAACGACTGTACGTTTCAAACTTTGAATCTTCTAATGTGTCGTTTTCATCCTTGTAATTTGCCGCCAATTTATTACGGTGCTCCCTCTACCCCCCCCCCCCCCTATAGCCCAGACGCATCGAAATGTAAGAAGACAATCTATAGAGGCCCAGGTAAACAAGTGGCTCTAATAGCATTTATGTTCTAGAAGGACCCAGCCACAATTCGGGAGTCGGACCCCCACCCCCCACCCTACCTTCCTCCATAACGATCAATCAACCATGAACTAGGATAATTCACTTTATGGCCAGTGTAAATGGTTGCTCTAGGCTATCTCCATTACTTGTATCAGTGTCCATCTCTAGGAGAGAATTCTTAGGCATATACATTTTACAATCGCTCGGGTTTACGGTCGACTTTGCCACAGATGACCTCGAAAGAAAGTTCCGACTACGATTGAAAACTATACACTTTTTTACGTCATAAAAACAACGGTCAATTTTGTGACGGATGAGCTGGGAAAAACGTCACGACAATGATTGAAAACTATACACTTTTTATGACGTCATAAAAATGTCCACACAAGAAAAGTGTGAAGAAGAAAATTGCGAAGAGAAGAAAAGAATTAAAAAATTGGACAGATTTGGTTCTTCTTAAATAGCCAGTATCGTTTAATTCGGAACGGTAAGTTATAATGGTTAACAAACTTGTGTTGGTGACAATTATTTCCGGAATGGTTTCGAGCCTCACTCACATCCTATTACTGGGGCCTTGTGTCAAACTGAGCTGTATATACACTATTAAGACTGAAGCATATTCTACTTCATATACTGAAGTAGAATATGCTTGATACCTGATAAGTTTAACTCAGTTAGAAAACTAGAAACAGTAGTATTGGTCAGCATTAAAAGCGGCCAATACTACACCGATTTTGAGACTACGAATTTCATGTTATTACTGAAGTGTTCAGAGATTTATAAAATACCCTTAGATTCCACGAAACCACTACTTTCACAATATTACCGTAACATATGCTACTGACAGGCATAAGGGCAGACAGGCAGGGACAAAGATTGATAAATAGATCGGTAGATAGAAATAAGTTGATATCAACATATGTGATATAATCAAGTAGTCATTCAGACGGCCTGTAATGGTCATTGGTCAAGAAAGTGTTGCCTGAAGCATTAATGAATATTTTATAGACGAGAACTCCGCCGATTGTAGTTTAGAAGTACATGATTAGTTGTAAATAAATCATTTATTAGACAGGTCTGGTTATTCACTCAATAGAGACTCTTAAGTTGTAAGTTAATCATCTATTACAGTAGTTTCGAATCATTGAAAACTCCGAGGACGCCTTTTAGATAAAGAATATTATGGCGGGTCCCTGTTTTCAGCATTTGGTTTTTGAAATATAATCGGTGAAATACTACAATTAGCAATTCTTTACATTTAAAATCACGTTAATTCAAAATGGAATACATTGATTTGAATACTAAATTTGATTTGAATTCTAAGACTTATTTGAATTCAAGCATTAATTCGAATTCAAACATTTATCTGTGAATTCTAACATTCATTTGAATTCTAAAATTCATTTGCAATCTAAGTATCATTAAAATTCTAACATTCACTTGAATCCTAACATTCGTTCGGAATATAACGTTTTTTGAAGCATAACATTCATTTGTTTGTTTGTTTTAGTTCTAAAATTCATTTGCGAATTATAACATTCATTTGACTTTCAATATCTATTTGAATTCTAACATTTATTTGTGAATTTTAGCATTCATTTGACTTCTAAAATTTATTTGAAATCTAACAATCATTTGGATTCTGACACTCATTTGATTTCAAACATTAATTTGAATCCTAGCATCTTTTTGAATTCTAACATTATTTTGAAATATAGCATTTTTTTAATTATATCATTCATTTGTTTATTTATTCTATTTCTAGCATTTATCTGTGAATTTTAACATTCATTTGATTTCCAATATCTATTTGAATCGTAATATTCATTTGAATTCTCATCCTTATTTGAATTCTAATATTCATCTGAATCTCAATGTTAATTCAAATTCTAACATTCATTTGAATTCTAATATTTAAAAAATTCTAACTGGGGTCCTCGGTTATAACGTAAATGTTGGGGTTCAAGAAAGCCAACAGTGTTATAACCGATTTGCGATAGCTAGTTGCCAATTTAGGTATTTCGGGGAGGTATATCTAACCCTTTCGGAGCCAGTTTAATATTTTAGAGTCCACCATCCACAAGCGTTATAACGTGAACTGCACTATGACAAACCCTGACACTAGGTCGAGGCCTATCTTGTCTATTCTGGTGAACATTAGGATCACTAAACCACGAACATCTTATAGTAATTCACCAAATTTCTATCAATTTGTCTGCCATCGCCTGATTCAAGGGCAGCTAGATCTATGGCCACCATTTTTTTTTAAAGCGTATTAGTTTTCAAAAATTGTACCACCTTCTGAAGTTTTTGGCAAGGGTTTTGTTTTACAATGTAAGTATAATGCTAAACTGGACCTTTGAATTTCAACGAATGTGTCCCACTATTAAGTATATGAGTAGATTAATAAAATGACGAAAAATATAATAAAATTAATCGGGCTCGTCCGGGATTTGAACCCGGGACCTCTCGCACCCTAAGCGAGAATCATACCCCTAGACCAACGAGCCAATGACTCCATTCAGAGTTATATGTTGATTCATCGTATATGACGTAATTTGCCATGGCTACTGCAGTAGCAGTTGGCTGAACAGATTTTGTTTGGTTAGAAATGTCTTTCGAATTAAATGCAGACAAGGAATTATGAACGATGATGAACTGTGTCGCCAGTTCAAGACTTTACGAGCTACATCAAGCGCGTTTCTTGTTTTGATATTGCAAAAATGAGTTAAATTAGCACGGGCGTGCTCAAACATTTTGGCAATTTTTGACCATTTTTAGCATCGCTTTGATAGTTTTGGTTATTATTGGCATTTTTTTTTCTTTTAGCCCTTTAGCGCTTTTTGGCACTCAAACGAGCGTGAAAATATTTTTTGAGTTCACAACATAGGATTAACTCTCATGTACGCATTTTAGCTCATTACTGACCAGAATCTTATAAATGAATAGATGAAATATTTCCAAATAATCGTAAATCAAACTTAAAAAAACACAAAAAAATGAAAAAAAAACAACACAAAAACAAAAAACAAAAAACAAAAAAAAAAGAAAAAAAAAACACAAAAAAAACGAAAAAAAACAAACAAACAAGCTTGGTTGCTTCGGGGTCAAGCTCCACTCTGACTGAAGCTAATGAGTTTTTGAAATATTTCGACTAAAGTAAAAAAAAAATCATTCTTTTCACTCAAAAAGATCTTTAAATTTGGCCTCGAAAGGGGACTTGATGAAACAGTATTCAGATATTTTTCTACTTAATTAGGATGGAAATCCAGATGGTTCCAGACAATTTGAGGCAATTTAGAAGTAACATGATAAACTATTTTTTCTTTCTATCTTTATTTCTCTTTCTTTCTTTCTTTCTTTCTTTCTTTCTTTCTTTCTTTCTTTCCCTATTCCTTTCTCTTTCCTTTTCCCTCTTTCTTTCTTCCTTTCTTTTTTTCTCTCGTTGATTGATGACGTAGCAATAGAATCTGACTCTTTCTTTTTCATTCTCTCTCAATCCATCACTTGAAACTTTTCACTTTTGGTCTTATCTGGAAGTCTGAAATCGCCATGAAGAAAATAGAGTCAAAACTCAGTAAAAGTTTGAAAAATTATTACATCCATTGTCAGATGAGACAAATGGAGTTGAAAAAATTGGATCCCCGTCTCGCTCGAAGTCCTGGATCTGCCCCTGGAAACTCACACTCACGCACATCGCATCTAACACTCAACGTATACATGGTGTTTCAATGTTAAAAATCTGTGAGAATCGTGTGACCCTCCAGGCCCCCAAGATGTTCCTCATTGCACTCAGAAAAGGGGGCTATCTAGGGGAGTCTTGGAGCATGCTCCCCTAGAAATATCCGAAAAATGATGTACCAAAGATTAGCTAAAATTGTTTCAGGGCACAGTTAACCAGCAAAATACTTAAAATACCCATCAACCGTTTATTTTTCATCCTAGATAAGGTCTTTCAACATTCCTTCATAGGATCAGGCGTGGTTTATAACACATCAAAAGTTTACCACAGCCTTACCACTTGAAAGTTATGAATTTCAAGATGGCGTCTCAAGTTTCTGTGAAATCCTGAAAATGACCATTATTCACTCATTATTCATCCTACACAATAATTTTGGTGCCTTACCCAATGTTTTTGTGATCTAAGAATTGAATTAATCACGTATCAAGTATGCTTCATAATATAATAAAGGTCCACTATACTCAGAACACTGGAGAGGTTACTTTGTTAGATGGCGTCAGAGACGTATTTTCATCCCCTTTTTTGAGCTAGTTTCAATATTTTCAGGAATCAAGTCAATGTTTTCTTTTTCGGAATCGTCCCCTGATATAGTGAGGAACAACATAAAAAGTCTTCAGGTTTTCTCCTTGTGATTCTTTTTTATAGCTAAAATTCAAAACAGCTACTGTTCTGGCAAAAATAAATTCCACCTCCCAAACACGTGTATTTGAATTACATCGTGACTGAAGGTCTTTGCTAAGGATGTAGCAAAATAGTACTTTAACGGTCAGAACTTGTTTCCTTGTTTAGTACTAGAAAGAGATCTACGCAGTGCATTTTATTTTAGTCATAGTTTATTTGGAAAAATTACTCAACAAAATATTTAATACGAAGTACAAAACAAAATATGATACGAAGTTTTATCTCTGAAATTCAGCCATGAATGGAGTCTTTTTTTATCCGCTATAGAACGAGATGCAGTGTTACATGTCGGGCCCATGCAACGGGTGCTCATATCCGAGCAAACCATCCCTGCTTTTCTGCAACCACAGGCATTCCCACATCCTCTTCCACAGCCACAATTGACAAGCTCCAACAGTGTCAGAAGAGCAGCTGGTTGGTCAGCGGCAATCGCGATCAGGTTCTTTTCTTCTGATTTCCACCCACACGCAGTGGGAGATAAGTACTGACCCAAACCGCTGCTAAATCAGTTGATATATTCTATAAGAGTGATGCTTAACTGCTACAGTGATTGGTGGAAGACAAACGATAGTGAAAATATCACTTGTTAATGTTTTAGTTCCTGCTCGTTTGTGTGTCACGCGTTTGAATTTGTTGAGTGTGGCAAACCTTTCGATTCCGTTCAGTTTGAGCAGAAACTGTTCCTCGCAATGGTTACATCGTCTTGAGTTCAAACTTACTGCAAATACATTCATGAAAGAAGACAATTTTTCATCCTTTTTCTAGGTTAGTTTCAATGCTTTGACTTTCTTTGGTTGATAAAGTGCCGATGTGGTTTCACGCCCGGTTATGGCAACTAGAAAACAAGTGTGCTGTTTTGTACTCCCAAATGCTAGAGCAGTGGTTTCGAACCTGGGGTTCGAGGGCCCTGGGGGTCCAACAGATAATCCAAAGGGGTCTGAGGCAGTGTTTCATCTAAACTTGACATTGCGAATTTCGCGGCAGGGAAACGACATTATCCATCGTACAACAATCGAAAAATGATAATTATTATTATAGACCATATATCATAGAACCCATTAGAAAACTCAAATGGCAATGGGTTGGTCATGTTGGGAGAATGAAAGACAACCGATGGACATCACAACTCACAGCATGGATTCCCAGAGACCACATGGGAAACCGAGACCGACAAAAAACAAGATGGAGTGATGAACTAGACAAATTCAGAAAATACTGATTCTGCGACGCCTATGATAGAAAAATATGGCGGATCCTGGGGAAGGTCTTTGTCCAACGACTGACGTTAAAAGACTGATGATGATGATTAGAATTGAAATAAATATGATCTATATATTTAGAATATATATGATCTTTTAAGGTCAAGAGTTGTCTATTATTACAGTTCATTTATTAAAGTCTAAAAACGTAAATGCTATGTTTCCTGTTTAGAAAGGGGTCCTTGAGTTTTCAAAGTCTCGAAACCACTTCTGTAGGGATTTTCAAGATTACTACGGCACAGCATAAAGAGATCCATTTATAGTGATGCTCCTGCTGCTGACGTATCCAATAGATCATTATCTGTCCCGAAACCTACCAATGGTTGATCGTTGTCAGATTTTGCCATTACCAATACTAGTGAAACTATTGAGTTACCAGTATCTAATGACTGGTGTGCTGCGACAGTGACAGTTCAAACATCTCTGGCTTCTCTGTCAATTCTTCATGGCGTGCGAGGCTTGATGTGATAAAGGTAGCGAAACCTTTAACGGTACTTTTTGACAAATCGTCTGTGGATCAAAATTCTTTACCACACAACACATAACGGGATGTCATTTTGAGACAAATAATTTTTGTACCATGATTCTATACAGTCTCTCTCCTTACTAATGACACAAAGATTATTACAAATGTTAAGATTTTATGAGTTTCAGGTGAATATATCGACACGTGTAGCCACGTTGTCAAAAAGTGCTTTGAAGTACCAGTATTACACCAGCATAATAACAATTAGGATATGAATAAAAAACGACTTCTCTTTCTTTCTATCTTTTGTTGATTGATGACGTAAGATTAGAATCTGTCTCTTTCTTTTCCCTTCTCTCTCTATCCATCATTTTAAACTTTTCTTAACTTAGTCTTAACCGGAAGTCTGAAATTCTCATTGTTCTCAGGCGAGGAAAGTAAAGTTAAATCTCAGTAGGAATTTGATTAATTATTACATCCATTGTCAGATGAGACAAATAGAGCGGAAAAAAAAGGATCCCATCTCGCTAAAAAAAAAAACCGGATCCAAGCAGGTATGAAAATGCCGCTTGTCCCTTAGCAAGTCTGAATAGCTGGAGACTTTAAAGGACAAAACAGGAAGGTTCCAGTTTCGGGTGACGGTGAGGTCAATTCAGATTCTGACTTTTCCATCGAGAGATAATTTTGTTTTTATCACATCTATGATCTGGTCACTAAACTTAGTCGACTACTATGAAACTAACAAGGAGACTAATACTAAGTCCTCTTTCAGCTAAGGAACACAGGCCATGATCAGCATTTTAAAACATTGAAAATATCCTTTATGTAAGATCATACCTGAAAATTTATTCTGCTCTATGGACTTTTTGAGTCAATCTATGTTGGAAGCGTGCGAAAATATCAGAAACCGGAACATTCAATAATAACATAACAATGTATGACAATATAATAATACATAATAAGATATGATAATATCTATTTTGTCTTTATAGAAAATATATTTTTTCTTTAAAGGAAGTATATATTCTTTATAATTAAATGAATAAATTAGAATGAAACGCATTGCTCCTTTCTCTTTATGTATATCTTTGTAATTTATACAATTATAATAAGTGACCAATGGATATACATATATATATGTATAATTAATATGCATATAAGAACACACACACACACACACACACACATATATATATATATATATATATGTGTGTGTGTGTGTGTCGGTTGTATGACACTTGGAAAGCGAAGAGAAATTTGCAAGGAAAACAAATTTCAAACATGCAAACTGCATACGGTCTTATCTGCAACTGCTTCACGTTCTCTGAAAAAGTTGATTGGCAACAATTGAAATGCATCAGAATAAACCCGCATGATAATATTTTTCTTGGAGATGTTACACCTGTTTTTCTCTTAAATTTCTTTTTATCATGCAATCGTCAATATACCAACATTCTCTCGGATCACCACATATTCACACAACACACACATATATAAATATGAACAATATGGTTGGTGCCCGTCCAAATGCATTGGAACATGCCGACGTGATAATAATAAGTAATGATATCAGCTTTCTCTAAAGTTTTCTCTTTATTTTCCAATAACCAAATTCATCAACATATGTATATATTTGTGTGTATGTCAGTGTGTATGTCTGTGTGTACATCCCTTTATTGGTTATGACTGCTTAATTTTCGTCCGAAATCGTTAGTTTTCAAGTCTGTTCAAAACTGTTTCCATTACGAAGCCATTGACAACAAAAAAGTGAATATTCTATGTTGAAAACAAAATGAAATTGCTGTAACGGATTTATTACACAAAACAAAACTTATGAAATCTAACTTCCTGATAAAACCCAGCCTCTTAATATTTCCCCGTTTCTTACCTCATCACAAAATCCACTACAACCGCATTGCAACTGGGCTTTGTTTGACGTAGTTTTACCATCGTTTTCTCTCACCATTCTTCGCCAGAAGTTCTGAAGAAGTCTAAAATTTGGACGAAACGTTAGCTATCATTGCCAATAAAGAATTTGAACTGTACTAACCAGCCTCAAGTCTTTTTCTATGCCGAAAGAATGTCGAAATACAAAGTTTACCTAAAAGCAAAAGAAATCTTCCGTCGCAAATATAGCCTCCAGTTCAAAATGTTTAAAAACGACATGTGTCTCTCTGCTTGATATCGTTTGCGCTATATGTGCGAATTATTCTTCACGACAATAGTTATGGGGTCTCCGTGCGGCCCAATTGACAATAGACGCTTCTGAATATTGCAACGTTGTTTTGGTTTGTTGATAAATGCTAATAGCACCAAGGTGCCAGGAGGCCTTGAGAGCAATTTGATCATGGGGATACTCCCGGTCCCCTCTCCTTTTTCTGTCAGTCCTATTTTGGGCATATTCGGCTTCTGGGGACCCTTAAGACACCCAAGCAAGCCCAGGTAGGAATTAACCCCTGCATCCGCCTCTGATGGGCCCTGAAAATCGTAAACATAAAATATAATCGAGGACTTGTTTACAACGCAAATAAAGATCTTCGGACTCATGTTTACAAACTCAGTTTTGGGCATACATGTGTATTCAAACTCTCACATACACACACATGCAAACACATAAACACACACACGAAAATAAACACACACACGAACACAGATGCATGCAAGAACACGAACACACACACACACGCACACACACACATATACATCTACATGAACGAACACACATATAACACGAACACATACATACCAACGCTAACGAATATGAACTGAACGAACTGGAGCTGAAACACACGCACAACACACACATATACACGAACATGCACACACGCACAAACTCACACGCACACACAGACACTCATTCTCTTTCTCACACGTACGAACACACAGACACACTCTCTCTCTCTCTCACACAAATACGAACACACATACACAAACATGTGCACGCACACACACACACACATATATATTTGTGTGTGTGTGTGTGTGCTTGTGTGTGTGTGTATCGAATGCTGGGAATCCCGGAATTGAGATGCAACCTTGGACAAGATCTGCTACGGACGCACTACTTGCCGACTTTTTTTCACAACCTGATAGCGATGTACGTACACACACACACACACACACACACACACACACACACATGCATGCAAGCACGTATGCATACCCACACCCACACCCACACCCACATTACTTGCAGGCCTACACACTGACCGAGTAGCAAACGCACACACACGCACTTTTCTGACCTACAGTACTTACAGTGTATATTCTGGAGCAGTTTATCTTTTTGACCAGAAATAGGCACTTATCCGTTTTAAACAAGAAACTACATTGTTGTTCAGGGGTTGTAATGGCAGTAGAAGTAGTAGTGGTGGTGGTGGTGGCGGATATGAAAAATGCATGTGAAGGTGGGAGGGAGGTGCATGGGTCTCGAGTTTTGGGCAGCGTTGCCAAATTAGCTATTTTACGGCCAGATCCAGTTGATCTTTTTTTACATTCGTTTAGCCGGTAAAAATCTACAACGGCCAGAAATCTGGCCATTTTGAAAATAATTGTATAGTTTAGAAAAAAAAAAAACAGATGTACAATTGAATCTCTGTAGCCCCATAAATTACCTTCCCGACCAACCAGCCAAGTGAGCTACAGATCCATCTCGTCTGTATGTCTCTATGTATCTCTGGGGCACTCCAGGTCACATTTTGGGGGCTACAACCATGAAAATTTGTACTAGGTACTTATTAAAAAAAGAGTTTGTTTTGTTTGTTTTTTTTTCAAAAAAAGTACTTTTTAGGGTCTCTATGGTCATTTTGGACAAACAATGCCCTTAATCTAAAGCTGGTATTTCTTTTAGATCATTTTAGATAAAAGATCCATTTTTTAAAAGATATTTTGATTCCTAGTTTGGTACACGCTCGAGCTACAGTGATTCATCAACGCGAGGCACGGATATTCTTAATTTTTTTCATGGAGTACAGTTATTTTGTTTTATGTGAGCTATACATAAGTATATAGAACATTTTTAGCTATAAAGTTAGCTAGATATGGGGAAAATGTAGCTGATTTTGTCGATTTTTAAAGACAGTTTTAGCCATAAATAATCAACAATACTTGCCAACGCTGCTCTTCTAGAATCCACCGACAAAAGCTGTCGCCAAAAACTGTCAACACAGTTTCGGCTGACTGGCTATCTATGTGTGTTTCAAGCGTATGGGTCGAACCAATGGAGCTAGAGGACTGAAAATTTCAACATTTACTCCTTAATATATCTAGAAGAGAATCCTGCTGAGAAAGAACCAGGGCCGTTTACTCAGCTGGTGCTAACACGCATTTGCTGATGTGATTTACTGATATGGTTTACGTACGTTACATCCAATCAACACATAGAAAACCCTAACGACACATTCTCTGACCGTTTGTTATGTTGGGTCCGAAAGCAGATGGAATATTTAATATCAACAGTGTTCACGATTACTAAGAAAGAACTATTTGAATTCCGGTTTTAAATCAAGCTCTTTTCGTTGGTGTAGTCACTCAATTGAAGCGTAAGACCTCGTATCTTTTGGGAAAGTTTAAGATCATCTGTACTTTCTACTGCTGAAATTTCTGTTCAAAACCCTAATACGATAAAAGGTTATCCTAAATTTTCATTTTTCGTATTTTTTCGTTAAACTCAGCTAATATTTTTTATCATTTTTTAGTTGCGTTTTTAAGATGCTTGTTCTCTCTGTGTATATTCAGCTTTACTTATCATCGTTCACTTTACTGGAATAGATCTCCCAAAAATCCACAAAACGAAGCCATTACTGTAAGATCTTGAAAAATGTCGATAGCTAGCTGTTATCATCTGCTGACATCAGGATATTTTGCAGAGCCAGCCCGGGGCATAAGCGAACTAGTCGACTGCTTAGTGCACCGTGACCACTAGAGGACCCCAAAGAGCGATTGGGTGTGTGTGTGGGGGGACAGGGCCGTCTAAAGAATGTTTCGGGCCTCTGATCCATGGTTGCCAATTTAGATGTGATCTGAAGTGAGATGCAAGAAGGTAGATAGGTTCTCTGTATATCCGAATCAATTCAAATTTTATTTTAGAAACAATTTACATACTAACAACAGAGTTAGGTATAAACAAGGGCCGAGACTTCATAGAGGCTACCATGGCGTTCAAACTCTATTATTACCAGATCACGTGATAATTTCAGACAAGAAGCATCTCATCAAGAAACACCTTTCTATCAAGTTTGAAGTAAGTCCGGCACGAAACAGCTGAGAAAAAAATCGATTTTAAAACATGATGTTTAAACGCCATTTTTGCCAGAACACGTGGCCCCGAGTGGAAGATTTTTTTAGGTAAGAAGCATCTTATCAAGGGATACCTTTTTACCAAGTTCCAAGCAAATCAGACTCGAAACAGCTGAGAAACAATATGGTGACAGACCGACCGACCAACGGACAGACAGAGACTCTTACAGAGAGACGAGGATGCATGAAAAAAAATCTGAAAATACTGTTAAGAAAAATATTTAGGAAAAGCTAAACAACGATTTTATCGGAGAATTGCTTTGGACACTTGGAGGAATCGAATGGTTTTTGAGCTAAGTACCCGAATATAGTTAATTCATAACCATGTAGACTTCGATGGTTATTTTTTTTAGAAGGGTATATAGCCAATGAATCTCCCCAATAGTCACCTATGGAGCTGAAACATGGAACCTAACCAAAAGATTGACCTGCAAACTGAGAACCATGCAACGTGCACATGAGAGAATCATGGTGAACATCACATGGAGAGATTACAAGACAGCACAGTATATTATAGGGAAAACAGGGGTCTGAAAAACATTGAATACATTAGAAAACTCAAACAGCAATGGGCTGGTCATGTTGGTAGAACGTAAGATAACCGATTAACATCACGACTCACAAAGTGGATCCCCAAATATCATATGCAGAACTGTGGCTGAAGAAAAATATCTGATGGTGTGACGAAATAGACAAGTTCAGAAGGTACTGGCACCACGGCACCCAAGATAGAGAAGTCTGGCGAACCCTGGGAAAGGTTTAGGTCCAACGACAGACGCTAAAAGGCTTCTGCTGCTGCTGCTGCTGATCATGATGCTGATCATGATAATGATGATGAAAAGTTGAAAATAGATCAATTGCAATAATTGTTTTTGAATGATTGAGGCGATCACCAAGTCATACAATTTCGATGGGAGATAGAAATAACAGAGAAAGCAATAGAAGACGATATTGATATTAAAAAAAAGAAGAAGGAGCGCAGATATGGTAACTGGATGTGGTAGGAGACAGGAAATTAAGTGGAAGAGGGGAGGTTCACGGATTGGCACGAAGTGATTTTACGCTAATATCAAGAGTTTCAAAGTTGAAAAAAAATCAGTAAAGAATATAAAACAGAGTGAGTGAACGGTTCAAATCTTCATCTTATGGGATTTGAATTCATTTCTTGCCGGATGCAACTTCTTTATTCTAACTTCACACAGCTTACTTTAACAGTCGAGAGGTGGGTATTCAACCATGTAAATTATAGTAAAAAGCAACGATAGTAAAAGAGAAGAAAAGATAAGTCCAGAATTAATAATAACTGGCTGAAAATCCGCCCTATGGATAGGTATTTTCCAGTTAGTTCCCACGGAAGTCTCAAGTGGAGCCTTTGGTCCCAATAAGAGACCAAGACTGGTTTTTAGGAGTACCTTAATCCTATGACTCTGGCTACAATGCACCATTTTGGCTACACAAAGGTCACAGATAGAAAGAGATAGAGAAGCAGGTGATTGTTATTTGGGAGCGCAAGAACGCAGAACCCACACAATTTTTTTTAATTTTCGATAATGAGAAAAATATTTGTTGGCCATAGGTCTAGCCGCTTTGAGATATGCTGAGACTGACCGAAAGACTTTTGGCGAAGTAATGGTAAAAGGCAAGTGCAAACTAAAAATTTGTGAAAAAAAAACTAACGTTCTAAATAAATGCCTGGGGTCTCATCGGTTTACACAGAAATTTCATGTGGGAACGTTGTTTGGTTCCTAAGTGACCCTGTCATATACGGTCGGACATTTGGAGAATTAAAGTATCTTAGAAGATTTTTATGCGAATGTTCACACAGTCAGACACAGACTAAGGGAGCAATTTAGCATAATACTTACATTGTAAATTTGATTGTCCACTAAAGACTTTAAAACTTTTGGAATTTCCTCAAACTAACTTGATAGAAACATGACCCGAGGTCCTATTAGTACACCCCGAAAATTCCATGATATGTTGTGCGATTCCGGACATTTGGTGAATTATATTAGGTTGGTGTAAAAATAATTGCGGTTTTTCACTATCAACCTCGAACAAATTCATTTATTCCGGAAGAATGGAATTCTGAGATCTTGGAACTAATGATTCCGTTTTGAGCAGCTGCTTGGTTGTTGGAGACTTTCCCTGGCAGGGTGCGGTCAAAATGCTTGGAGAAGTGGTTGTCGGTCGGAGAGAGATTTGCTGAGTAAGTTCGGTGGGGTAGAGTCTCGTAGCCTAGTTAGTCCAATTTCTGCACGGTCATTCGTGCGACATACAGTCGGGTATCGTCATAGAGGAGAATTGGTCCTTTGACCAATATTGAATGGAGACTTTGCAGTTTTTTGTGCATTTTGTCGGTTTCCTGGCAATATCTCTCTGCTGTGATGGTTTCGCCAGGACTCGAGAAATTTTGATTGAAGATTCTACTTGTCGACAACACAACAGTGACCTTAATCATCTTTTGAGGTTTGGTATGGGAAGTGTTTTGGTGCTTTGCTTATATTCAGCTACTGCAGGGGGTGCCGTCGATTATTGTACAGAATCAGTTTTTTGTCATCATCATTTTTTTTTTGTTGTCAAATCTGAGCAAGAAGAGGGCCGTTTTTTTTACGCAAAAGAAGTGTAGAGCAGACTTTGTAACGGCAAATTTTTCAATATTCGTTCAACTCGTGCGAAACCCATTTATCGAGTTTTTTCCCTCTTTTCCAATTTGGTGCAAATATCAAACAACTGTTGAATAGTCAACATTTAGTTCCTCTGCAACTGAAGATGTTTTGCATGGTTCCGCCTCAATAATGGCCCTTAATTGGATATCATCAATCACAGGAGGACGTCAATGACCTTCCATATCTTCAAGGCTCTCGTCTTCGTTTCAAAACTTTTGGAGTCAATGTTGAGCAGTACATCCATTGATGGTACCCTAGTCAAACACTTAGTTGATATTGCGATCAGTTTCCATCGCTTTACGTCCCATTTTGAATTCATACAACAAAATCACTCAAATTTGTTTTTTTTTTAATCTTTGTATTCTTTGTATTGAATGAACTGCGATATTAGTCACGTGGCCACATTGTACTCAGAGACCCCAGTATTTAGTACTTGAAATAATTGCATCGTTCACTAGCCTCATTCAAGCATCCATCTTCTTGTTGTGTCAGCTACGTCGTTTTCCTATGTGTTGAAACGGGTTCGAGCCTGCATCTAGGACAATGGGAATCACTTTCAACATTTATTAGTAAAGTTGAAATATATGTGTAATTAGCATATTTTAGATATTTTTTTAAAGATTCGAAACAGGTTAAATACGAGTTGTCAAAAAGACAGTTGAACCCTTTCTGGAAAAGCAAGTATTTGAAGAGGCCTATTTTAAACCACTCAGAATTGAATGAACTTAGTATTCTGTGAAGAATATGACGCGTAAATGACTGGTTATAGAAAGTAATAATTACAAGTCTGGTTAGTCACTCAATAGAAACCGTCATGTGACCAACATCTTTGGCAGTATGCTGCGTTAGGGGTAATCAATTAAACATTTCTATACTGAGGATGATCAATGAATCAGTCACTTATTTCGCCTTTTATTGGGCAACGATCACTAACGAAGAGTCTGGTTGTTTCGAAAAGAAAAAAAATATGAATCCTAGTGGACACAAACTAAGCGATCAATCAAACATAAACTTACATTGCAAATTGAGCCCCCCCCCAAAAAAAAAAAGCAACAACTATCTAGGGCTGGGGAATTGAATAAAAATTTTAAAAAATAATATTAATAAAAAAAAATTTTAATAAGGAGCCAATGTTCAAATGATTAACTCTCAAGCTATATTGGCGTGGCCTGTACATGCGATACATACATGGCCAGCCAGATCTGCTCGAAACTGAAGAAACCTGTGTTGACAGTTTTGGTTGACTGTTTCCAATTATCCAAATCAGTTTTCTTCCTCGTGGATCGACGAACTCCAAATCCAAACTGTCATCGCGACGTTTCCGTTCTATATTCGCCCCCCCGCCCCCTCCTCAACTTCCCAACATTACCCTTTTCTAAGTAACACTCGGCCAAGCAATTCTTCCGCCTCGTTTCGGATATTCTCTCTCTGTTCTGTTCTCGTCAACTCACACAGATCAGCCATTAACCCATTCTCTCTTTGTCGGGATTTTAAAACAAAAAGAAAAAAAAAAGAAAAAAAAGAAGAAAAAGGCAAAAAGAAAAGACCCCATCAACGACAAGTAGCGCGAGAGTGACGACAGCTCCATCCCAGATGATGACACACTCATTTAATTTTCATCAAATGAAAAATGTCAGGAAAAGGAGAAAGAAGGAGATCTCTAGTCAGCTTCACTGTAGGACAGTCTCACGCATGCGCGTACCATCAAATCCTTTCCCGTTATTTCCGCCATCTTGCAAGCGTGATGGTGTCCTGTCTCGCCTGATTTAATCCTTTCGTTTTTGTGACGGTGTTGGTAAGGGGAGATAAGCGTTCACTTCGATGTTCTTTCTCTCCGTTTGCGTTCTATAAATCACCCCCGCCTCACTACAGTCGATTAACGAGATCAACTTAAACAATTCTTTCCTTCTTGACTATAAAAATTAACAAAGGAGTCAGAAAGCCTCTCCAAGGTGCTTCGGTTCCCCAAAGGAGGCACCAATGTTCCGGCTGACAAATACCGCCGCGTCGTGTAAGCCGGAACGCTGAGTAATCAATCAGTCGACAGCTATCGAAGTTCATATCAAATATGACTGGTTACTTTCATGAAAATTGACTGGTTTTTTACCTTATATCTTAATTATAAACCGTCAATGAAAACTGTCACCAAGATTATCAACATATGTTTCTTCAGTTTCCAAGTGGATCCAGCTTCCGCTGGCTGGCTCCAGGTCGCACCAATAGAGCTAGAGAGCTGAACATTTCAATATTAATCCTTATTATATTTAAAATGCTTTCAAACTAAAAACTTAATTGATTGGACCGGAGACTTATTCCACCTATGGTTTTATTATATGGTTTTTATTGCCGTGGAGATTCTTCCCAACAAACTCCGGAACCAAGCCATCCATTCATTCATGTCTCAAAGAAAAAAAAACCTTCTTTTTTTTCCTAATCCAACCTAAACGAATCTTAAGGGAGGCGCTTTGCAATGTAAGTTTATGCTAAACTTAATTTATTACCGGCAGCATTCACGCTTATTCTGGGGGAAACTCAGACTTTTTTTTAGTGATCACAACCCGAATACCAAGAGAAGCAATTCACACATTGATCGGCTTTTTTTCCAATGTTTTAATCATCATCATCATCATCATCATCATCATCATCATTCTTTTAACGTCTGTCGTTGGACATAGACCTTCCCTAGGATTCGCTACAATTTTCAATCATGGGCGTCGCAGAGCCGTATTTCCTGAATTTGTCTTGTTCATCTCTCCATCATCGGCCTCAGTTTCTTATGTGATCTCTGGGTATCCATGTTGTGAGACGTGATGTCCATCAGTTGTCTTTCATTCTTGCAACATAGCCTGCCCATTGCCATTTGGGTTTTTTTAAATAGTTTCTATGATGTCACGGACACCCGTTTTCTTCGATAAATACTGTGCTGTCTTGTGATCTCTCCATGTAAGGTTGAGCATGATTCTCTCATGTGCACGTTGCATACTTCTCAGTTTTGATCACCCCCAACAGGAGGTGTTAATGGCGTGATGGTTTCCATTGAGAGTGACTAACCAGACTTGTTCTAGTTTTTAAAAATTTTTCATACAATTTTGAATTCGGATCATTGTTTCTATGGCAACAAATAACGGTGCGTACGGAAAAGAAACGAAGTCACACCCTCATAACCAGGGGGTGGGGGCAACCCGACCCTTGTGACCTGATCAGATGAGTGACACCGTGATGTTTGGGCTGTGCGAAAATCTAACATTTACCGTAACTCTTAGCGCTATTTTCAGTGATTTTAGCCACTTTAGCTATTTTTAGATGGATCTAGCCATTTTCAACTATCAAAAAATGTCCATGAACATTCCAATTGTGTCTTTGGCGTTTTTTGACATTCTGTTCAGGTCGATTTAGCACGAATCATTTTTCGAATTGGCAACAGTGGGGGTGACACTCTGAGTTACCGCCCCGGGAGACACCAACCCTAGGAACGCCACTACCTGTGGGAATTCTCTTTATGTCCGGCTCCTTTTGTCAGTCGGCAGCGAAGACTTTCATGTTTTCAAGCTGATTCACACTTTTAAATTCATTCCTGAAATCAACTCCCGATAAAACATTTTTGTTGTTTAGGACCTAGTTAGTCCTAATAGAGCAATCTCTCTTATCATTACTAGGGTTTGTCCGTCCAATAGGTGCTTAAGGAGGTTTAAACTAGAAATAATGAGATGCAGTTCTTTATTTATGATGGCGTTAATAGCAACTATCAAAACAGAAATATCGTCAATTGTAATAACAATCAAAACAGATTTAAAAAAAAAAATCTTGTTAAGTCATCAAATTATGATTTGATTCAATCTTGTTTAATTGGATATAGCTGATTCTCTCTCTCTCTCTCTCTCTCTCTCTCTCTCTCTCTTTCTCTCTCACACACAAACACACATATACACGCACACTCACAAAAACAGAGACACGCACGTGCGCTCTCATACTCTCTCTCAATCCTATTCCGAAACCACTTCGAAATGATTAGAGAGGTAGATCGCATCATGAATTTTAACGGTTACAAATTATGTGTCCATTTCAGGAAAGATTTGTTTTTAAATTGTTAATCGAGCAATACCACATGTCGAGAACCGCTGACCCAAATATAAGTAGAAGGTATTTTTACCAAAAAAAAGTTGCTAAAATTAACACCTTGACTTACAGTCAAATCAGTCATAAAAAATGGGCTAAACTATGTCAGTGAAGTTGAATTCTATGCAAAAACTGGCTCCCAGAGCAGTGACAATACCCCCACTCAAGAAAACCAACAATTTGGGACGAAAAAAATGATAAAAAGTGAGAATTGGCTACATTAACAAATTATTGACCATAGGGAGAGTAAAAAAAAATCGGCTCGCTTCGGAGCATACGGTAAGAAATATAAGAAAAGCGATTTAAACCTAAGGACTTGACGGCAGTCACCTTGCCGAGTGAACTCTATGTCTTAACGTCCAACACAACCCGCCACACGTTACCACAAAGACGGCTGCAGTTCATTCATTCAAAACATTGAACGTCTCTTACAAAACAGAAAAAATTAACAGTTTTCGCTTTAAAAGATTCTTCAATGAAAGTAATATAAAGTAGTTACATCAAATACTTGGCGCAAATATACTATCATACGATCTCTGTGCTTGATGGCTGGTAATTTTTCAACACGTAAATATGTGTCATATACCTACTCACAGAAAGTGAAGTACTGACATATATACACCTACACAAACATTCAGTTTTAAACGTACCTACATAATGTACAATATCGCAGTGCTGCTTGGTAAATTGTTAATAGAAAATGTTACTAGTGAGTCATTTTTTTATTGTCAATTACTGACTTTAATACTCGAAATCCTATACCGCCCACCAAAATTCCAAAAACGCCCACCATTTTCTGCACAGATGCTCACCGCCCATCAGAGAATTGAAATCGCCCTTTCGGTGGGAGATGTCACCCAGGTTGAGAAACCCTGATCTAAATGGATTGTAAGAAAAGAATGCGTCTTTTTCATTAGTCCACACCAAAAGGTATCCATGATTTAACCCCCGCCCCCAGATCAAGTTGTATTTTCCTCTAATATACAGAGTTAGTTCAACTACATGATTCAATCATTCACAAAATTACTACAGCAAAAAGCCGGTCAAGTTTCGTTAGTAAAGATTTAGTTCAGTGAAATTGTATATTTCTGTGGGAAATGTATTTTTCATCTCATATTTTGGTGTGTTTTAAATGAATATATCTTTCATTCTTTCAGGAATGTTTCATTTTTGAAAATCTCGTCAGTTAACCAATGGGAGGGACGCGGCGGGGAGCTATTTTTAGCCTGTGCTTGAGACATCAAGCGGCTCCAATCTAGCCCTGCTTATGTTTTGGCTAATCATTTTCTTATTTCGAACCTTTGAGAGCATTTGCTTCTCCTTCGGTCAAAGATCTGACAACTTGGCAGATCTGGAAGCCCTTAAGAAGAGATGCAAGGTTGGCCGTTAAAGAAAATTGAAGTATCCACATTTTCCAAGATCAAATTGCTGTTAAAATTTGACCCCTAACTAACACCATGAATTGGGCTCATAATCAGCGAGGAAAAGACAAGGCAGCTCTTTTTCCTTTTTAGGTCTTACGGACGTTAGTTTTTGGTGGTGACTAACGAAAAAGTCCCACCCCAGCAGGATCGGATTGAGGTCGCGTGGTGCCCCTCGTTGTGATTCAAACAGGGGCCCTACCACCAAAGTGGTTACTAATGCAAGTAAACAAGAAATTCGATCGGATTGAACTGTGATTATACTGAATTCCATCCATATACTTATCATTATCGAATCACCATAGCCCCACAAATTGCCCGCCCGACCAACCAGCCGAATCGGCTACTGATTCTTCTATCTTTGTGCTTGTGTGTGTGTGCGTGTATATGTGTGTGTGTGTGCATGTGTGTGTTTGTGTGTGTGTGTGTGTCCAGGCGCTCCAAGTCATATCGTTTGAGTACAACCTTGAAAGTTTGCATGAGTACTCGAATAAACACCACAGTAAAACGTTTTTTCTTTTGTTTTTTTTAGCCTTTTCTAAAAAGTGTTTCGAGGGCAATGCTCGAAACTTGGGGCTAGAATTTTTTAAAGATAATTTCAGATAAAAGACCCGTTTTTTTCGGATATTTTTTTTTCTGGTATACGCTCGGGCTACGGATATTGAAACATACGTTTACAAACTATTCCAATGGCAATTTTTTCTGTCACCTGATTCAGGGGGGCTTCAGCCCCTTCAACACCCTCCTTATCCAGCTTTATATTTCACTTTATTCTCCCCCCCCCCCTCCGAGTTTTCATTCAAAATTTAGTCAATTATGAACCATAAGTTTGTCTCGCAGGCTATTAAAGCTCCGATTACAGGTTTTCCTCGCTATCCGTGAGCATTATCTTTCGTAAGCCGAAACAGCATGAAGTGAAGAAACAATTACCATCAAATTGAATTTGAAAAGTTTTTTTAGATCGTAGACCAAAACAATAAGAGAGCAGAAGAGGGTATGCGCTGCCTCTGTAATATAAAACAGAAGGTGAACGCCCTTTTCGCTTTTTGCCTTTTTTCCAAAAAGGTGAAAAACTGGCATAAACGACTTGTATTTGAATTCTACTCAATCTTATTAAAAAATAATTCTTGCAGAATATTTCCATATCACAATATTTTACAAGTATGACAATCAATCGACCCAGAGAATGACTACTTGCTCTTCTTCCCCCTGCTACGGCTATCATGGACGGTGAACTTATGGTTCCAGTGGAAGAGTCCATTGTTTATAACGGTGGATAAGAGGTATTTCTATAAGCAAATGTCAACTATAAGTGGAAGAATTCATGGTTACGGACTGAGGAACCAGAAAACCACTCTGCTCATTATATAAGAAGATCAACTCGGTATAGTCCGGTATCAGACCATCAAAATGATTACATTAGAAGAGTGATTACATTAATAAGTCACTCAATAGAAACCGTCATGTGACCAACGTCTTTTGGCAGCATGCCATGTTGGGGTGATAAATTAAAGAAATGGATAAAGAAGTGATCGATGAATAAATTACTTTTCTCAACTTGGATGTTGATAATTAAAAAATCTCAATTTCAAAAAGAAAGCGTGATTGCTACTGAAAACAAACTAAGAGAATAATTCAGCATAAACTTTCATTGTAAATTACCCCACCAAAAAAATATATACCAGGGGAGGATTTTCAAAAGACAAGACAAGCATTTTTCCTATACATCATCATCATCAATCTCTTAACATCCGTCGTTGGACGTAGACCTTCCCCAGGATTCGTCACACTTCTCTATCGTGGGCGTCGCAGAGTCAGGTACTTTCTGAATTTGTCTGACTTTTCTCTCTATCTAATACTTTGCCGGCCTCGGTTACGCGTGTGATCTCTGGGATACATGTCATGAGTCGTCTGGGATCCATCGGTTGTCTGTCATTCTTGTAACATGGCCAGCCCATTGCCATTTGAGTTTTTTTTAATTGATTCTAACATGTCCTCGACTCCTGTCTCCTCCCAGATGTATTGTGCTGTCTTGTGATCTCTCCATATGAGGTTGAGCATAATTCTCCCATGTACACGTTGCGTCGTTCTCAATTCGTGGGTCTGTCTTTTAGTTAGGTTCCATGTTTCAGCTCCATAGGTGACTATTGGGGGCATGCATTGGTGGTATACCCTTCTTTTAAGAATAGATAATGAGGACTGAATAGAGTAATTTTTTCCGCCATCTAGCTCCATTGGTGTGGCCTGTTTATACACAGATATTCAGCCAACCAGACAGACAGACCCACTTAAAAACTGAATAAACCTTTGTTGACAGTTTTGATTGATGGTTCCTGATAAACAAGATGTGAAAAGACAGAGAGAACAAAAAAGAAAAAAAAGGTGAAAAGGGGAGATAACCTAGGAGCTGCCCGCATCGGAATCTTTCAATGAAGATGTTACAAAGATTTGCCAAAGATAGGAATTGAACGCCAAGTGTTTATAAGATTTAAAACCGACGCAGCTGCCGGGTTTCCCACGGCACGTGCGCCGTACAACAGCTTCCGCAAGGGAAAAGACTAGTATCAAAGACAGCCTCGCTTTGAACATTTGCCTCAAGGAGAGAGTTTTGCCTTTTGGACTCCATTAAAGAGGAGTTGACATCTTTTCTTTCCGTGCCCGGGGGATGGGGGTTTACTGTTTTGAAGCCGATGGGTGGTTGGTGTAGGGGCGACACGATTAAAGTAAAAGTTGTTTGTGATTAGTAAAATATTTTGGAAAGTTTAGAAGTTAGATTAATCACCGTTCGTCTATAGATAGGCAACTATTTATAAAACAGCTCATACAAGGCCACGATTGACGAACTCACCTTTGTTTCTCTGAATTTTTGAGAAACAGTATTATCATTATCTCTATTATTATTCGAACTATCCTCATCTTGGTTAGTATATCTCTGAATTTTTGAGATGAAGTATTATTATTATTATTTCTATTATTATTCGGACTATCCTCATCTTGGTTAGTATATCTCTGAATTTTTGAGATGAGGTATTATTATTATTTCTATTATTATTCGGACTATCCTCATCTTGGTTGTTTTCCATACAACGTTTCGGCCATTGTACTCTACGGGCTTCATCAGGTATCATCTGGTAGGTGTGGACATGGACACATGGTTAGAGAATCAGACAGAATTACTACAAGTAATCAAATGGCTCAAGGTTCAATCCCAGTGTGAGACAATAAAAATATGAAAATGCTACTGCTGCTAAGAGGGGAGTGCAGCCTATATACCCCCGTTGGATAAATAAAGGGTTCGGTTCGTTACTTCCCCACACCTACCTGATGAAGGCTGTAGAGTACAACGGCCGAAACTTTGTATGGAAAACAACCAAGATGAGAATAGTCCGAACAATAATAGAGATAGAACTCACCTTTCATTGAAGGTCCGAGGAGTATCGTTGAAAATCAACTGAATTAAGATGAAAGAAATATTTAGAAACAAGCCTGGATACTCCAGGGTCAAACTCCGCTACTCCTTTTATTTCGACTGAGTATGATTATTGCAACTCTCGTATCGTATTTATTCCAAAGATTATGTGTTCATAAACTACTGAGGACCTTAATTTGTCAATATTATACATTAAGACCTGTAAATGAATGTCATTGTTCAGTTACTGGCGAAGAGAAAAAGCAAAATAATTACTTCTGATGCTATGGGATGTGGCCGAGTCTCAATAGACCCGAAATTGGGCGACGTAATTAATGAATATCCTTTGATTGATTTTAATGATTACAGAAAATAAGAACCGTAAGTTCAACGATGCGTCCACCATTCATGATAGTAGTATCAGAAAGTAGAAGAGGAGGAGAAAGTGGCTTTCTTCGATTCTCATACTTTTGTATTACTACTTAAAAAGTCACTTCACGAACCAGTAACGAACGTTTACCATAACACAATACTATCACAATCTTCGCAATTTTCGTACACTTTGATGAAAAGACTTTTTTTCGTGATTTTAGGGAAGATGACGCATTCGGATATTGTAACCTTTCCTGTTTCAAAATAGTCACCGTTTCAGCTGCAAGGTTAGTGTTTTTTTTTCTGTTTTTGTTTTTTTTAAGGTTAGTATTTTTAGGGTTATTGTTGGGGTTAGTACTTTTAGGATTAGTGTAAGTCTTAGGATTATCGTTGTCTGCTTTTATGATTTGAAATTCGTCATCAGCGTCTGTTCTATTCTAGGAGGAGAAAAGTTTGGTTCGTTGGCCAAGAATAACTGGAGAATGACGTCACATGCGTCTGTTGTGTCTCGTTGTCATGGCAACGTGATACATCATGGCCGATGCAAGTTTTGGTCAATTCTGATAATGACATTGGTCGTTCCATCACTCTCTTATCGTCAACCAAGAAGGTCAACATAGGTTTCTGCAGTTTTCAGGTGATTCTGACAAACTGACCGTGAAAGAGTCACGCGTATTGGCCGCACTATTTGGGGTAGGGGACTGAAAATGCCGAGAAAAACGTTTTTTCCCCTCCCTACAAATAATAACTTATTCGTTGATTACTCTTATTTTCTATTTTTTTCAATTGATCACCCCAATACACAGAAGATGTTAATGACGGTTTCTATCGGATGACTAACCAGATCTTCCTTTTCTGCCAATCCAAGTCCGACGCTGGAGATGACCTTGTTTTTCTACGGAACAAAGAACAACAAGAACAATCCTCACTTAAATTTGAAGGAGCCAACTCTCTACTGATTGCACCCCCCCCCCTCAACTGATCGATGTCATTTATTAACAATCCCTAACGTTTGGTATTGACAAACCTAGGTCCTTAATAGTTTGTGAAAACAAGATCTGGGGAATATATATATATATATTATGCTAGTCAGTTAAATCGTCTAGTTCGGGAAATCTATTGATTTTTTGTAAAAAAAAGTTTGATTTCACTTCGACCATATAAAGCTTCTGATCGTGAAAACATATTTGTCATATTCTTGTTCTGCTTAAATACACTTTCGATAAAATTAAAGCTACGTAATTATTTTTTGTAAAAAAAAAAATGGTTAAAAGAACGTATTTACAGAAAAAAATTTAGTTCTAGAAAATTTTGATTGTAAAAAAATAATTGTTTCACATCTTTGTTTTGATTGAATGAACTTTTGAAACTACGTATTTATTTTTTGTAAGAAAAAAACGTTAGAATTTCGCCAATTAGGCGAATTTGCCGATTCGGGGTAACATGCGTAATACGAAAGTTGCACTTATCATCTTCAGTTGGAATAGAATTAGGAGTGGAGTTTGACCATGCAGCAACCAGTCTTGTATTCCATATTTTTTCTCCTCCTCTATTCTTTTCTTCTTCCTTTTCTTCACATTCCTTTTTCTTCTATCTCTTCCTATCTGTCCACGAACAACCTTCTATTATTCTCTCTTTTCTTCCCCTCCTCACTTTCTTCTTCCTCAGAGAAACACTATAAACTCCTTCCTTCCTTCCTTCCTTCCTTCCTGTTTGCTTTCTTTCCTTTCTTCCTTTTTCCCGCAAACGTCAACCGAAACTGTCACCAAAACTATCAACATAGGTCTCTTCAGTTTTCAAGTAGGTCTGGCTGGCTGGCTCTCTCTATATGTCTCTCGCGTACAATCGAGATAGAGGAACGGAAATTTGAACGCTTACTCATGAGAAATAAATGACAATATTTGGCGTTTTGTTTTGAATTATTGGCATTTTATTCCTAGCGTTCCGTCCATTATCCGGACATCTTCAAAAAAGCAAATGATGCAAGGAAATAAGGGGGCGACTGTTTATAGGCGGACTTTGAATTGTAGGTAACAAAGATGGTGTACGTTAATTGAACTAAAGAGCAAAACATCTTTTTTACAACGGATAAGAGAAAGTAAAACGAAGTGGAGTAAGCTTTCTCATAAATGAGGAACTCAAAGACAACGTGGTAGGCTTCAAAGCTGTCTTGGACCGTATAGCCAGCATAGAACTCTCAAAGGGATACGAACTGAATATCATCCAAAGAAGAAATAGACAACTTCTACGATGACCTAAACTCTCTACTCCAAGATACCCAAAAATACTTCAATGACATCATGGGAGATTTCAACACACAGGTAGGACAAGGAAATGGACGAAGCGTCGAACGGGAGAGGTGAAGAATTCGCAACCGAGAACGTGTTAAAAATCATGAACGCCTCCTTCAAGAAGAAACCCAATAGAAAATTGACTTGGGAGAGTCCCGATCACGAAATCAAGAATGAATTAGTCAACATCCTAGAGGGGAAAAGCGACACCGTCAAAGACATCCAAGTCCTACATCAAGTCAACGTACGAAGCGACCACAGAATCATAAGATGTAAAATGAAAATTAACACCAAAAAAAGAATGCAGAAAATGTTCCACATCAAACCACAGCCACTAAACGTACCAAAAGAACTCACTCGATCCTTCAAGCTTGAACTGAAGAACAGTCATGAAATTCTTACCAAACCAAAGGAGAACGACACTAACATCAACGAATTCAACAACAAAATAACAGCCTCTTTAATTGAAGTCGCAATTATATTTGAACCATAGAACACACAAACCATCAGTAAAATCTCAGATGAAACCAAGGATCTCATGGAAAAACGCAAAAAAATCTCAAACTACCGACAGCAAGAGAGGAAATTGGAACAACCGAACTGAATAGAACAATCCAAAGGAAACGGAGAGAAGACAAAAAAAAAGATACACGACAGCAATCATCGAAACGATCCTCAGAAAAGGTCGGGACTTCAAAGCTATAAACAAAGCTCTCAGTACAAGACAGAAACAAATAACTAGTATCCTCGAGGAAAATGGAGACCTAAAAACAAACAGAGACCAGATTGTCAAACGTGCCTAAGAATTCTACCCTAAAACTCTACTCCTTCAAACAAGGACTACAAAACAACGAACAGGATACGCAAGACGCGAGCAATAAATTCGGGGATTAACCAGAAGTTATACCATGGGCAGTGAAAGAAGCCACCAAGCAAACAAAGAAAGAAAAGACCCCTGGACCAGATAACATAACACTCTACTCAAAGAAGCTGGTAAGATCATCACTTAGAAACAAGCCATTCTATTCAACTTATGCCTAAACTGTTAAGTAAAGTCCCGGGAGATTGGAACACAGCAATCATAATGCTGTTATATAAAAAAAGAAACCCGAAAGACCTCGACAACTACAGACCAATAAGTCTACTCAACTGCATCTTCAAACTTTCCACACAAATCATCACCTACCGAATCTTTAAAACGCTGGATGAAAACCAACCACGGGAGCAAGCTGGCTTTAGATGAAGCTACTCGACTATGGACCATTTCCATTAGATAAATCGACTTGATGAGAAAGTAACAGAATTCAAAATACCACTCGCTATAGCATTCATCGACTTCAAGAAGGAATTCGACTCGGTGAGAATTCCCATGGCTATCACTTTACAAGGTGTAGACCCCGTATACGTCAGAGTACTGTTAAATATATTGTCACAGCAGCTCCTTTACCGGGCTACGTAGAGACTCAAAACCTTTCCAGCTCCAAAAAAGGAGTAAGACAAGGTGAAACCAGCTGATCCAAACTCTTCACAGCCAGCCTCGAGTTGATCTTCCAAAACCTAGACTGAGAGAATAGAGGAATCAAAAGAGACGACAATTATCTGAGCAGCCTCAGATTTGCAGACGACATCATCCTTTTTGCAGAGAGCCTCAACGATCCCAAACTAATGCTAATTGAACTGGATGAAGAGAGCAAGAAAGTGGGTCCTCCTGTGATCTTCAGGAAAACAAGTGTCATGTGCAACAATCACATTGAAAATAAATACTCAAAGATCGAAATCGAAAACGCAGAACTGGAGAATCATCATCATCATCAGTCTTTAAACGTCCGTCATTAGACATAGACCTTCCCCAGGATTTGCCACACTTCTCTATCATGGGCGTACTTTCTGAACTTGTCTAGCTTGTCTCTCCATCTAATATTCAGCCGGCCTCGGTTGCACATGTGATCTCGGGGGATCCATGTCGTGAGTCACGATGTCCATCGGTTGTCCGCCATTCTTGCAACATGGCCAGCCCATCACCATTTGAGTTTTTTAATGGATTATATGATGTCCCTGACTCTTGTCTTTTTCTGGATGTACTGTGCTGTCTTGTGGTCTCTCCATATGAGGCCCAGCATAATTCTTTCATGTGCACGTTGCATGGTTCTCAATTTGCAGATCTGTCTCTCGGTTAGGTTCCATGTTTCAGCTCCATAAGTGACTATTGGGTGGATGCATTGGTTATACACCCTTTTTTTTTGATTAATGGGATCTCCTTATTTTTGAAGGTTGAGCTTGCTCTGCCAAAGGCTTGCCATCCTAGTGTGATTCTTCGCTTGATTTCTTCTTTTGAGGGTCTCATGGAGATTCGTTACCTAGGACAACGAATCTCAAACAAATTCTCAAAAGAAAAAATCAAACGCAGAATCACTTTAGGATGGTAAGCCTTCAGCAGAGTAAGCTCAGCCATCAAGAAAAAGAAAATCCCGTAAGTCCCCAAAAGAAGGGTATACAACTAATGCATACTCCCGATAGTCACCTATAGAGCCGAAACATGGAACCTAACCAAGAGACAGACTCTCAAACTGGAAACCAAGCAACGTGCACACGAAAGAATTATTCTCAACCTCACATGGAGAGATCACCAGACAGCACAATATATCAGGGAACAAACTGGAGTCTGAGAAATCATAGAATCCATTAGAAAGCTCAAATGGCAATGGGCAGGTCATGTTGAAAGAATGACAGACAACCGATGGACATGAAGACTCACAGTATGAATCCCCAGAGATCTCATGTGTGATCGAGTCCGGCAGAATATAAGATGGAAAGCCAAACTAGACAAATTCAGAAAATATTGGCTCCATGACGCCCATGATAGTGAGGTCTTGCAAATCCTGGGAAGGTCTATGTCCAACGACGAACGATAGAAGAATGATGATGATGATGAATTATTTGTTTGAAACGGTTGTGTGCATTGTTGACCTGTATCAAGCGTTAATACAGATGAACATGGAAATGTACAATAATAATGAAAGTGTTTATCGCTGGTTCACAGAAATTTGAAACTCGTATTGAGATAAACAAAGGATAAACATGTCTTCGGTGTGATCTGGGTTGAGCAAAAGATTCCCTATCCATATCTGTGGAATGATATGAGGGCATTAAACATGTATTTATATGTGTCAGTAAATGTATAATGGATAGTCTATAGCCACCCTGAAGAGTTGTAATATAACGAAACTACTGTCCGTGGATAATTAATTATTAATTGTTTTATATACCTATATCTCTAGATAGATACACAAATGTAATGTGCAGTTCATAAGTTAATGATTATCTATTTGTATACCTCGGTTCGTTCGTATCTATCTTTTTTCACATATGTATTACGTGTAGAAAAATACGTTTTATTCCAGTTGTTTCCCTATGAATAGATTCTTGTTTATGCAAAATGGATCTCCCAGATTGTGTCTGGCAGTGTTCATGCTTGTTTTTAGTGAATTCTAACTTTTTTCTAAGTGGCGAGAGAAGTAACCAATTTATTGATAAACCTTTTTTTCTAATTTTCAACTA
>OY735241.1:3720539-3763039 GCA_963457665.1 Thysanoteuthis rhombus
GTTGAGGCATGGGTTGCGCGAAGATGTTAGAGACAGAGGATTTTGTCTCCTCGTGGTTTGGTGTTCGTTGCGACGTCACTGGAGATGTGGAAGGAGCAAGTAAGATGTACGAAGAGAACGCACACCATGTATGAACATAGATGCGGTGATGAAACAAAGTGAAAAGAAACACATACAAGTGTCTTGATAGACGAATCAGAAGTACATTTAATACAAAGACATTAATGACAAATAACGAATGAGAATAGAATACATATAATGATAACAAATCTGATCGATCGCGTAAAGAAACGAGAAGAGATAGCGAAAGGTGAGAGCTTTGTTGTGATTGATAGTACTGGCGTCGGGGTCGGAGCGGAGGTGTCTGAACTACTTTTGCATCCATATGGCTTGGAGCGTACCACAGAATGAATATGAAGATCAGGTTCAGTGTGTGAGCCAAACTGCCAAGTTGTAAGTGTGAGATGAGGGATATTCTCTGGCGTTGATAGATACTCGGCGAACAGACCAGGAAAGACTGAGAACACATAATTTTATCCATGCATGTTTCCCGAAGTAAAGAGATTTAGGATAGATCATCGTGACTATCGAATAGTAAAAAGCATAGCCATTTCATTCATGAGAGAGAGAGAGAGGTGTATACGAGTTTGGAGCACTTGGTGACTACACGGTTGTATAGCTGCGTAGCTGTACGTATGTGAGATGCCTCGACATCGGTGAAGTGAAATGGACAAATTAGTACAGAGATAAGTTCCGGTGGAGAAATGGTTGAGATTGGATCGGTCGGACGGTCGGCGAAATGACACCGATCTTCGAGAGAAGGAAAGAGAGAGAAAGAGTAGCCGGCAACAAGTGCCTGGGCCGCAAGCGTTATTAGCTGGAGGTGCTGGCGCTGATGAGCATTTGACCATATGCGACCAGGGTTTTTATAGGGGCCTTCGTGGAAAGTGACGTTTTCGATATCTTGCTAAAAGGAGAGTTTCGTATTTAATTACTTACTAAAAGTATAGGCGCTATAGTGGTATTGGTGTCGTTCTTTGTTTTAGACTATGCTGAAACAAAAAAAATAAATAAACAAATCTAAAACTAATTCCCCAATGGAGTCCATTTCCCAAAATGGCTGCCGTTCGGGTCGTAAATTCAACATTTTTTTCAGTAGAGGTTGATTGGATTATACAATTTAGGAGATTTCTGTGTCATTTTCTAAGTTTTGGGTTATTCTGGAACCAAATCTAACAACCCAAAGAAGATTATTATCATCATTCAATCACTTAAAAAAAAAGAAAACAAAAGCAAATGATAACATGGAGAGATCACAAGACAGCACAGTATATAAGGAAGAAAACGAGAGTCCAAGACATCATAGAAACTATTAAAAACTCTAATGTCGATGGGCAGGCCATTTTGCAAGAATGGCAGACAATTGATGGACATCACGACTCACAACATGGATCCCCAGAGATCACATGAGAAACTGAGGCCGGCAGAATACAAGATGGAGAGATGATCTTATGATAGAGAATTGTGGCGAATCCTGGGGGAGATCTATGTCCAACGACGGACGTTAAAAAGCTGATGATGATGATGATGATGATTAGTCTCACCTTGTACAGCGGGTTCGTTTCTTTCAGCAACAAGTATAACCGGATCATACAGTTCTCATCCGATAACAGCATCCAATCAATACGAACCTAAAAAGGATGTATACAATGCACACAAGAGACAACTGACAACACCATCATCAGTTTGTGGTAGTGCATAGAATGGGAGAACTCACAATTCAAGTCCTAGTTTTTCCTTAATAGAATGTTGCTGACGATTCTCATAAGGCCCTTACAGAATACAGTCCTCACACTAATATATATATTTCCGGTGAGCAATAGGAAAGACAGAAATACAATACGCTATTGTTAATCTGATTAATTAAAACAATAATTTATCATCTTTATAGTTTAATTTGTGATTTTGTTCATTCAAAACCATTTTGTGTTAACTTAGAATGAATTTTGAGCATATCTTGTATTCCTTGACCATGAATTGCAATTTATGGGACTGACATATTCGTTCAAAAACTTTGGTATTGTTGATAAACTGACCCTTACAAAATTTTTGAATACCAACCAGCTAGACCTTGATATATTCACCAGACCTAATGGAAATTTCTTATACAGCACAATAATACACACTCCCTTTCTTGTCCATAAATAAGTCACATGAAAATCTTGGAAAAAAGGAGATATATATATATATATGCATAGTTTAGAAAACTTTACAGCCATGAACAATATATATATATATATATATATATATATATATATATATATATATATATATATATATATATATATATATCAGTCAATCATCTCCCAGTATCTGTTATTGTAATTCATGTAATCGTTTCAGTTTGCTTTTTTTGTATTTTACATAGAATTAGATATTATGATACTATGTGTGGATTTTTCTCGAAGGGATCATCAGTTATTTACCATGTAACCGTTTCAGGGATTTAAAAACAAAACTGTTACATCAACGTGGCTCCCCAGCGGTCTTGATCAAACACCACCTCTGCCTAAGCTGTTTTGATACATTGCTCTTTTTTTAAAATTATTTTTAGGGCCATGTTATGATACGTGTAGTTTGTTATTTTGTATAGGTCATTATCATGATGTATTGCATATGGACGTTATCTTAAACTACACATATCATTTAGTATATGTACTGTATTTGATATAAGTTAATTGATAAGTAATGTATGATTAGTGTATATAGATATGATATTGCAAATTTTTTAGTGGTCTTCAGAGTCAGCCTTTTCTAAATATGTTCTTCACAGAACGTTTCATCATTCCCACGTGCGTCTGTACTCGCTAATTTTTTCTCTATTATATGAATAACATCTTGAAGAGCAGTTGGTGTAGCAATGACACTGTGTGAGCCCAAGAACAGCATCTGGAGCAGCTGGTCTTTCCATATATTCAAAGCACAACAATCCTGAACCATCTTGATTCCATCCATTTCCCACAGGAGATGGGTGAGGTAGCATTGACTGAATTACACTACACCAGATAGATGCCTGATAAATGACACCCAGTAGGTGTTCTATGAATGAATCATCAGTTGGTGGAAGCTTTTTGCTGCCAATATTCTTCTTTGAAAACAGCTCGTATCAAATAGTGTTCAAAGGATCCGCTGCCCCTTGAGTATACACCAGTGAAACCTAATCCATGCATGCTTCTTTAGCGTCTCTGTTAATGCTGGTAAGATCTTGCCCAAGGTGGCAGACACAGCCTTTCAGTAACAGCGGGTTTCTGTGAAGAAACTTTCAACCATAGCTCTTTTTCCAATACTTCTCAAAGCCCTTGTTGAATCACAATCACCCAACGCGTGAATGACTTTGACGGTAGCAGGCACAGTCCTCCTTAGTTTTTGAGATATTGAATGCATTAGAACAGATCGTTGCCGTTGGCTGATATTGAATGCATTGGAATAATTATTCGTCGTTGGCTGAATCCAGTCTTAAAGATCAGCTCTGCAAAGTTAGATTTGAATACTTATCGGTTAATTAGTGATAAAGATTTCTCTAATGAAATGTCCAGTGGATTGAGTGGACTAGGGAAGCTGTGCCTGACTTCCTAACTGATCTTATAATAAATGAGGCGTGAAAACAATTTAGCCATTTCAGATAGTTCCGGTCTGTTAAGATCACAAGACAGACTTTGTAAAGTCACTATTTCAGTTAATTGTTTCTTCAGGTCAACCGTTTTGTTCATGACATCTTTAATTTCCAATGAAGCATGACTTACGAGGTCAGGTTTATTGGCCTGGGGTGCACTATGAAGTTCAATGGGGAAGGGACGATTCCGTGTGACCCAATTCGATATGGCCCAGTTGATGCGACATTTATTATACGTTCATTAAATTACAATAGGAGATGGATATTCAAATGAAGAATGCGTAGTCATTATTTTGACAGTGAAATTGATTCATTTATAATTATAAGTTATTTCACGTAAATGTTCAAGAAGTGTCCTTTATTTAACCCTCAGACTGTCGCTTGATTTTCAATTGTTGTATACTGGGAAAAAGGCCAGCACGTTCGTAAATAAACGCACACAACTTTTCACGCATAGATGTTTTTATTTTTTCATATTTTAGCGTGACGAAGGATTGGCGAAAAATATGCAATAAACTTTATGTGAATAAACTATATAGAACCGGAGATATAACAATTTTAAAATTTTATTTGCTCTGCAAAACAGTGTTTAGGTATAAATCTGTAGTACAATGACTCACGGATTTCGCGTGAGGCAAGTTTTCAAACGCAAATATATCCACGTTTATATAGTTAACGTAATAATTTCATATTTAATTTTTCTCTTCGGTCTTTCTTTTCTCAGCCTTCTACGGGTTTGGTGGTTTTTTATTTACGGACATGTCGTTGGTTCGTTTACACATTGAGTCGGCCGACTCGAATCGGACCCAACCCTATACCTTGAAGTCAGTCTTCGTCTGTTATTCAGTTTCCAATTTCAATGTATTTTGGGGCATCTTCTGGAGACAAATAATGTTCAAGAAAGCTTTGATAAATTTGATATACTTGGTTCATATAGAAGACTGTTCCTACTTCAAGTTTGGGCTTGATCTTTAAAATCAATTCGTAGAATGCTGAACCATGAGAGCCGCTGGAAGAAGTAGAGGCATATTCTTTTGATCTTTTTTTCATGACATTGGGAATGATATCTTGTTTCCATGGCTATAATTATTGAAAAACCTCCCACTCGACAAGACGATGTATCAGCCTGTCTTTCTTTAACTCTTCTTTCTAGAGAGTCTAAAAATTCAAATGTTGACACTCTTGTCTTTTTCGTACGACTTTTGACTACAGAATATACAAAGTACTCTCCAGTTAAAAGTTAGTTATTTCAAAGAAGATGATTTGTCCCTCTCCTCTTGGGATGTTGCGTATCAGAAGTGAAATTCTAAAGCAAAGGATGAATAGTAGTTCGTGGGTCATTTTATTTCACTCAAGTTGTCTTTCAAGCTGTATTTATCAATAACATCAATTAAGTGTTCTGTTTTATCGCAGACTTCAAGATCCTCCAAGCTTGTTCTTCTTTTCAGGCTTTTCAGCTGTCCAGTGTCCGATGTAGTCCTAAGATTTCCGTGCGTGTGTGTGTGTGTGTGTCCCCGGGCGCTCATTGTCACATACTGGGGGGGGGGGGCTACAACCTTGAAAATTTGCATGAGTACATCATTAAGCATCATCTAAAACTACCTTTTTCAAAAAGAGTGCTTTTTATGGTCTGTCTCGTCATTTTGGACTATCAATGCCCAAGCATTGTGCCATTAATTTTAGATAAAAAAATTATTTTTTAAAATAATATTTCGATGAATATTTCTGGTGCACACGCGGGCTACGATGATGTTCATATACAAGATACGGATCTTTATTTCTATTTTTGCAAGAAGAAAAAGAGGACACAGATACACAAGCATATGCACATAAAAAAAGGGAGGTGGCCACGGCTGTTCAACAATAAAGATGAAATAAAACGGCTTTTAGAACCATTTAAAATAAAAACCGTTTCTGCACACACTCTTAGTAATAAGCGATAAACATACACTAAAAAAACAAAACAGGATTACCCCCTTTCATAATCAGACCCACCCCCAATATAAACAAATGCATAGTCTAGAAAGCTTTTTCAGCTTTAAACACTAAACATTATTTTTGTGTCACTTAAGTCACCTATTTCCCCAAATCTGTTAATGTAATTCATGTAATTTTCTTAAGTGCTTTTTTTTCTGTTTCACACTTTGTTATTATGATACAATGTATGAACTGTGTCTTGTTGAGATCATCAGTTGTTTATCATTTAACAGTTTCGGTGATTTAAAAACAAAACAGATATATTAACATGGCACCCCTGCAGTATTGATCAAACACTATCTCCCTTCATAATATAGTTTATTCGACAGATGTAGTTTGTCATTTTATATAAGGTTTTTCGTGTATAGTATATTGATATCATTTTATGATACATATTTATTTTTTTTAAACAAGGCTTACTTACGTAAGTTACTCAAAAACGTGTTTGGCGATAAGGGATCAGTAAGTATAACAACAGACATGACTCACTGTTCGTCTAATTTCTATTGAATGTTCACCTATGTGAATAATAAATCCATTGTGTGGGTTTAAATCTCAGACTACACAGAAACCAACTTATGATATAATCTTTAGGAATACTAATTACACAGAAAAACTTCTTTAAGTCGATTTTCTATCAACATATTCAATCGAAAAATTTGACATCCCCCCACAGCCTTAAAGTTAATTTTTTCACGTCGTATAACATCAAGCTTCCACCAAATATTTTTCAACACTTTTAATTATCAAACAAAGTATTCTTATATATATATATATATATATATATATATATATATATATATATGCAAATATTCTGAAATCCGGAATATACCTGGAAAATTCTGATATCCGAAACTCTTCTGGTACCAGGCTTTTTAGATAAGGGGTACTCAACCTACAAAATCTTTCGCAGAGCATTGTTATGAGATCAATATCCGAACAGGAGACACTGATGCTGCCATGCGTTCCATCCTTTTTTTTTATCATAGGTTTCCCCAGTTTTTATGTACGTCTGGCTGACTGGCGAATCATGGGAACACACAAACACAAAAACATATGCCCGTATGAAAAGGGATAGAAGTGGCCTAGACGTCAAGCTTGTTCAAGATCTCATTCAATTACTGTCTTTTACGCCAATCATCGTAGCATGCAAGTTAAGAGACATTTTGTCAAGATATCCTGCAATGCTACAGAGCACAGGGAGAAGCCGTTTTGGGCCTTTCTCGACGAGGAAAAGAAAATACAACTCATTAAAAACCTTCAACTAAAACTGTCAGCAAAACAGTCAACACAGGTCTCTTCAGTTTTTAAGTGAACCAATCTATCTATGGGTCGCTCATACAAACTGCACCAATGGAGCCAGAGGGCTGAAAATTCAAGCATTTATTCCTTATTCCGTCTTGAAATTTCTTTTGATCCCCCCCATATAGGTTTTTGGTGGGGGTTCTATTTACAATGTAAATGTGCGCTAAATTTGTCGCTTAGTTTGTGTTGGGCTGCCGCCACGATTATTTTTCTGATTTTTTTTCTTTTAAATCGGACCTTTTTAGTGATCACCGCCCAACAAAAGGTGAGAGAAATGATTTATTTATTGATAACCCCTTTTCCCATTTCTTAATTGATCACTCCTAACCCAGCATACTATCAAGAAGACGTTGGTCGCGTTACGTTTTCCATTGGATGACTGACCAGATATGTCTTTTTTTTTTGTTTTTTTAGGCTTCCGTATTTTAATGTATCTCTAAGTTATGGACATTATCTTTTGGTGGGGACTAATGAAAAAGATCCCAAATATTCCATTGAATTTTCGTTTGAAATGGCTGCACCTGCTTCTTCCATATTCCGTTTTGTTAAAGTCTCCTTTGTTCAGCGTCGAAATCTTTTTGAACAAAGTCGTCTGCGTTCCCAGTCCAGATGAATTATTTTACCAATCCCTTCTGGTTCTTTCTCTTAGCCCTGATCCATGGCGCCTCGCGATCCTAAATTCTCGTGTTCTCGACCCTCAACTACAAAAAATGCCACCACCCTTACCGGGCGTTTTAAATGTCTGAAACAAGACTTTGAAAAACCCCAACGAGAGATCAGAAGAAATGATTTTGAGAATGAAACCTTCAAACGGCGTCGGGAGTCAAATATTATTGAGCCAAAAGTGTTTGATCTGACACACGATTGGCGGGATTGTTTGAAGGGAATTTTCATTTGAGAGGGAGGTAGGGGCACCGCTTATGAGTCATTCATTTTTCAGCTGTCATGGATTCAGGATTCTTATTTTTATTTTGTGGTTGTTGTTGTCATTATTATCATCGGAGGGGAGGGGTATCTAAATGGATCGATCTTGAGAAGGCAGAGAAGAGGAAACGGTTTCAATCTTAGTTATCTTCTATCAGTGGCGAGCACAACTAACGAAAAACGCTAAACTGATAAAGCATTAAAAATTTAGCGGAAGCAAGGATAAACGTTAATTGCTAATCTTTATTATAAGAATTTAGCTTCGGTTCGTTTTGTTTTTTTTTTTGTTTTTTTTGTTCTTGTTTTTTTCTATTACTCTAAACCCTTTGAAAAACCGGACTAGAGAGCTGAAATTTTAATATCTTGTAGCTTAGACATAGAGCTTTAAATAAACTGTATGTTGAATGTAAACTGACATTTAAACCCTTAAAACCCCTTATAAACAGACCAAGAGAGCTGAAATTTTAATATCTTGTAGCTTAGACATAGAGCTTTAAATAAACTGTATGTTGAATGTAAACTGACATTTAAACCCTTAAAACCCCTTATAATCAGAACTAGAGAGCTGAAATTTTAATATGTTATAGCTTAGACATAGAGCTTTAAATAAACTGTATGTTGAATGTAAACTGACATTTAAACCCTTAAAACCCCTTATAAACAGACCAAGAGAGCTGAAATTTTAATATCTTGTAGCTTAGACATAGAGCTTTAAATAAACTGTATGTTGAATGTAAACTGACATTTAAACCCTTAAACCCCTTATAAACAGACCTAGAGAGCTGAAATTTTAATACGTTGTAGCTTAGACATAGAGCTTTAAATAAACTGTTTGTTGGATGTAAACTGACATTTAAACCCTTAAAACCCTTTATAAACAGACCTAGAGAGCTGAAATTTTAATATGTTGTAGCTTAGACATAGAGCTTTAAATAAACTGTTTGTTGGATGTAAACTGACATTTAAACCCTTAAAACCCCTTATAAACAGACCTAAAGAGCTGAAATTTTGATATGTTTTAGCTTAGACATAGAGCTTTAAATAAACTGTATGTTGAATGTAAACTGACATTTAAACTCTTAAAACCCCTTATAAACAGACCTAGTGAGCTGAAATTTTAATACGTTGTAGCTTAGACGTAGAGCTTTAAATAAACTGTATGTTGAATGTAAACTGACATTTAAACCCTTAAAACCCCTTAAAAACAGACCTAGAGAGCTGAAATTTTAATGTGTTATAGCTTGGACGTGGCGTTTTGAATAAACTCTTTATTGAATGGAAATTACTCTTCAACTTCATTTATTTCTATATTTAATGATTTGTGCACAGCTTGGTCATCGTCTGATATTGGCATGCTCTTTTTTGGGATGCTCTGTTTGCAAAGGTTTTATTAGCGGGTTCATCAGTTTATGGTTTCTGTTAGCAGTGCCGACCATTATCTACAATTAACGAATTATTAATACTAACAGAAAATTTTGTGCAGGGAGGATTTCAAGCTTGTAAAAATAAACTGAGTCTGACTTTTTGTATTGATTGACTAAAATAAGATTACAATTATAGGGGGAAGGAGAGCGGATTTTGACAGACTTTACATTATCATAATCAGAATTTTAATATTAGATAGATAGATAGATAGATTGATAGATAGATAGATAGATAGATAGATAGATAGATAGATAGATAGATAGATAGATAGATAGAGTCAGATCATTATTATTGGGAGAGTGCGTACACA
The DNA here is from genome assembly GCA_963457665.1 of Thysanoteuthis rhombus. Classification (NCBI taxonomy): domain Eukaryota; kingdom Metazoa; phylum Mollusca; class Cephalopoda; order Oegopsida; family Thysanoteuthidae; genus Thysanoteuthis; species Thysanoteuthis major. The sequence continues at coordinate 3,730,154 of OY735241.1, forward strand.
GACCCTACACTATCATAATCAGAATTTCATTATCAGATAGATAGATAGATAGATAGATAGATAGATAGATAGATAGATAGATAGAGTCAGATCATTATTATTGGGAGAGTGCGTACACAGACCCACACTATCATAATCAGAATTTCATTATTAGATAGATAGATAGATAGATAGATAGATAGATAGATAGATAGATAGATGGGAATCAGATCATTATTATTGAGAGAGTGTGTACGCTCACAGACCCCACACTATCATAATCAGAATTCTTGTATTAGATAGATAGATAGATAGATAGATAGATAGATAGATTGATTGATAGATAGAAAGAAAGAAATCACTTTATTATTATCAGGATTAGCGCGAATCGCACACTATTACATTGTTTTTGATTTTCAAAAACTAACTTACTCTGTCCCGTGATAAATAAAATCCCCGAAACAAATTGATTTTTTTCTCCTAAATAATTTTGAAATACTGGAATAATTTACCGTCTTATGTAAAAAATAGTACGAACACAAGTAATTTTAAGAGTAACTTCGATAAATTCAGATCCAATGGGATAGAAAATAAATTGATATGGGCAATCCTAGGAGTTATCGGCTGAAATATATATAAGAATTTAGGGAAAATAAATATAAAAAATATGCCTGGTAGATGTTAGATGTGAATTTAATATCAAGTTTCACACAATAATTATAATTTAAATTAATGTATATATTAATGTCAAGAAAGTATTTCAATGTAAATTGTTTATAGAGATGCCCATAGAGGTATATCTATTTATTAAATAAATAAATAATGATTGTTATTTCTTTACAGTAAACACTCGCTGTAACGAATCTTGTTATAACGAATTTCAGGTTCAACGAACTCGCTGATCCATCCGAACTGACTTTGGATTTATCGAAAGAAGTTCGGTAAATACGGCGAAGACGTGGATCATAACGAACTTGGTATTATCCTAGTTTCGTAGTCCAGCCTTTTGCAGCCTTCAGATCAAGATCAAAGACTAGGTTCTATTCTCACGTCGACGAAACATTGCATTAACTTCCTGTTTTCAATCATAAACGTTATTATGGCCGTGTTTTATTTTTCTTCGTGAATATCAATTCTAATTTAATTAAGTTGTTCTGAATCTTGTCTAAAAACCATGTGACAGTATTTCCGTTTTGAACTTTAAAGTTTACCTCACTCGAATTTCATATTGTGAAAAAGTCAAGTCATTCGATTTCACTTAATCTTTTTAACTTATATATCTCTGTAATACTATTTTGAATCATCTTTAACACATTAATTATTATTATATTTGGTATGAGAGTTGATTATTGTTTGTTTTGTATAATCTTTTTTCTTTTTTTCTTTCTTCCTCTCTTTCTTTGTTTCTTTCTTTCATTCTTACATTCTTTCTTTCTATCTTTTATTTTTTCTTCAGTTTCTTTCTTTCGTTCGTTCTTTTATTTTTTTTCTCCGATTTCTATTTTTCTTTCATTCTTACGTTCGTTCTTTCTTTCTTTTCTTCTTTCGTTCATTTCTTTCCTTTTTCTTTCTCTCTTTCGTTTTTACATAATTTCATTCTTCCATTTCTTTTACTCCGTCGTTTTTACGTAGTTTTTTTCTTTCTTTCCTTCTTTCATTCATTTCTCTCTTGTATTTTTTTGTCTTTCTTTCTCTTGTACTTGTTTTTTTTTCTTCCGTTCTTTCTTTCTTTCTTTCTTTCTTTCTTTCTTTCTTTCTTTCTTTCTTTCTTTCCGACTCTCTTTCTTCATTTCTTTCATTCTGCCTTTTCTGAATCCATTCATTTATTTCTTTCCTCATTTATTCATTCATCAAAAAGTTGTATCTTTCCTAATGTTCTTCCTTTCTTCTTCGCTGACACTTCTCCTTCTTTCCTTCATCCATTCATTCGTTCTAATAAATGATATATGAATAAAATCAGATTGCACCCTATGTCTTCCATTGCCCTCAAGTACCTCCAACCAATGCTCATCATCATCATCGTCGTCATCATCATCGTCTTCGTCGTCGTCATCATCATCATCATCATCATCATCATCATCATCAGTCTTTTAACGTCCGTTGTTGGACATAAACCTTCCGCAGGATTCGCCACAATTCTATATCATGGGCGTTACAGAGCCAGTATCTCCTGAAGTTTTCTAGTTCATCTCTCCATCTTGTGTTCTGTCGTCCTCGGTTTCTCATGTGATCTCTGGGGATCCATGTCGTGAGCCGTGATGTCCACCAGTTGTTTGCCATTCTTGCTACATGGCCTGCCCATTACCATTTAAGTTTTTTAATGGTTTCTATGATGTCACGGACACCCGTTTACTTCCTTATATACTTTGCTGTCTTGTGATCTCTCCATGTAAAGTTGAGCATGATTCTCTTATGTGCACGTTGCGTACTTCTCAGTTTGTAGGTCTGTCTCTTGGCTAGGCTCCATGTTTCTGCTCCATTAGTGAGTATCAGGAGAATGCATTGGTTGTATACTCTTCTTTTTAGGATTATTGGGATCATCTGGCTTTTGAAAGTTGAGCTTGCTCTGCCGAATGCTTGCCATCCCAAACTGATTCTTCGCTTGATTTCCTCCTCTTTTGAGGATGTCATAGAGATTTGTTGTCCTAAGTAGATATAGTGGTCTTCCTTGCCGAGTTTTGCATCTTCTATCTTGATAGTTATGTTATTATTCTCAACATCATTATTGCACATGATTTTCGTTTTACTGAAGTTCATGTGTCGGCCGACTTTTTTGCTTTTTTCGTATAGTTAAACTAGCCTTAGTTGGAGATCGTGTAGGTTCTCTGCGAAAAGGATGATGTAGTATGCAAATCAAAGGTTGCTCAGATATTTGCTGTCTATCTTAATTCCTCTATTTTCCCAGTCCATGTTTCGGAAGATCATCTCAAGGCAGGCTGTAAAGAGTTTGGGTGAGCTGGTATCACCTTGCCTTACACGTTTTTGGAGATGAAATGGTTCAGCGTCCTTATGTAGCGTAATGAAGGAGTTGCTGTGGTTGTATATGTGTTGCAATACTCTAACGTATACAGGGTCTACAACTTGTAGGGTGATGGCCTTTATGACCATGGGAATTTCTACAGAGTCGAATGCCTTCTTGAATTCTATAAATGCTACAGCGAGTGGCATTTTGTATTCTGTTGCCTTCTCTTATAGTTGATTTATTGAATGAAAATAGTCCATGGTCGAGTAACTTCTTCTAAATCCAGCCTGTTCTCGTGGTTGATTTTCATCTAGTGTTTAAGAAATCTGGTTGGTGAATACTTCAATATGTGTATCTATCCCCCCCTCATATCTTGTCCGAGGGTACTCTGTACTAAAAACATTTAATATGACAGGCTTATTTATGTATGGATTAGCATTAAGGTGCCTCAAGATTTTGAGTAATTTCTTTTCTAATAATTCAAGGAATCTAATTTTAAGTTTCTTCAAAGTCAACTAAGGCTATTTTAATGTCTGATCAGACGTTTCAAGTCTCAAGAGTTTCTATGACGTAATCCATGACGCAATTGTTACGTCATAATAGGAGAATAAATAAACCAATGAGGTGCATCAGCAACAAACAAACAGACGGTTAGATGAATGTGTGTGTGTCCCTGTGCGTGTTCATGTGTGCTTATGCGTGCATGTGAGTCTCTGTATGCGCGTGTGTACATGAGTATTCGTGTGTGTTTGCACGTGTGTTTGTGTATCACCAACATCTCCGAGATTCATCTTCCATTCTGAGATGAAAAAGAAGAGAAAACATTCTGTATTCTCATAATTATTTTTGCATTATATCCCCCGGGGAAATTTCTGAGGGGTGGCAGTTGATTGGCGTGGAGAGAGGCAGAGATAATGTCTGGGACAGATTCCTGCCAGATATTAGCTGGCAAATAGATGCCCAGATAGAATGTGGATAAGTCACGCTTACGTAACTCTCACAGACACACACGCACATGTTGTAACTGGTCACGGAATTATTGCAATCAACTGACAGTTGCTCTCTCTTTGTATACCACTGGGATTTTGCTTTTATCCCCCGTGTGTAGGGGTTCGATCCTCTGCTATGTTGGGGGCGCTTATTGAATGATATATAAAACAAGCGATTTTATAAGGGCGGGTTTATTGACCAATTTTTTTCCCCACGAATGATAATATACCCTTTTCATGGATAAATTCATTCATAAATGAATGAGTACATAACATATTCAATGAAATCCGATAATTAGTTGATTTTTGGCAGATTTAAAAAATCTTGGTGTGTTTCCCTTATCGCTGTTGTCAAAAAAGGTGCACACATGCACTACGAAAAATACGTTTAGGAAAAAAAAACAACTCTTTTTTACAAAAATCCGAAAACATTTTTCTTTAAAACTTCCCTTCAGGTACCTGGAGCTTACATGCAAAATTTGGTTGGGGCGCGCCCATGTTTTGCTGGTTCCTACTGCGTAGCAAACGAACACATTGACGGACTCTACCGAATCGTCAATATAAATGATATAAGAAGGAAGATATATATGTGTATGTATATGTAACGGCTTGAGAAGATCCAGTTTAACAATATAGTCACATTGTAAATAAAACCCCCCTCTAAGACCTTTGAAAATTTTTCTGAAACCCTTTCCCTTGTTTTATTGCGTATGCAAGTCTAATTTGGTGTGGCTGGGTCCCTGTTTAGATGGTTTCACAGCGTAACTTACAAACAGTTCTCGCTTATATGAATTTATCTCCTATTAATTATTATTTAAGCATCTACGTTATTAACACACACTTCACACCCTAAACTTATAATGGATTGGTCCATCGTCATGGTGAAAAGAAGAAAGGGAAGAAAGTGGAGGAGAGGATAGAAAGAAAGAAAATGGAAACACAGTGTCTTGGTCTATGGGAAGAAAGAAGGGGAGGGAGAAAAGAGGAGAAAAGAAAGAAAGAACAAAAGAAAGGTAGAGAGAGAGAGAGAGAGAGAGAGAGAGAATAATGGGGAAAGGAAAGAAGGTAGAAAAAGAGGACGTTTCATTCTTATTCAAATAAATCATATAACATATAAGTTCAATTATCACCTCTGCCCGTGAAGTTCGCGAGGTATATGTTTTCAGTCGCATCTCTCCACTTGTCTGTCTATCCACACGATATCTCCGGAAGTACTCAATGAATTTCAATGAAATTTTGTGAAAAGATGAGCAATGGGGTAAGGGAGAAGTGATTAAATTTGGGGGCGAATCCAGAACATTTTTTGAATTGAGAGATATTTTTTTTTTTTTTTTTTTTTTTTTTCATAAATTTAAACTCTCGCTCATGACTGTCCACACGATATTTCAAAAATTTCTCAATTAATTTCAATGGCATTTTGCAGAAAGGTGGGCAATAGGCCATGGAAGGGATAAATTTCAAGTTCTTTTTGAAAAATCTATTCTCATCTCAAGCTGTTTTGATATGTGATTATCAGATACGAAGTCTCAAAAGTTTCTATGACGTAATCTTCATTGTTATCTTACAACAAACGATCTCATATTTTCATAACCATTTAATTGGTTTATTTTCAATATTATTCTATTTCAATCCAAGTTTTAGGTTATAACAGGAATCAGACAGGACAACCAAACAAAAAATTATACAATTAAATAGTCTAATTATCATATATGGCTTTATAGATTATTTTAGCATAGTGAACAACCGTAACCACCAATGGAGGTGGAGGGCCCTATCCTTTTTTCATATGTGCGTGTGTTTGTTAGCTTGTGTTTGTCTGTGTGTTCTACCACTCCTGGTCATACCGTTTTGCCTATGAAAATTGGCATCAGCACTCCGGTACACTTTTTCTAAAAATATTTATTTTTTAATTTTGGAAGACCCCCCCCCCAAACTGAGAACCATGCAACGTGCACACGAGAGAATCACGCTCAACCTCACATGGAGAGATCACAAGACAGCACAGTATATCAAGGAGAAATTAGGAGTCCGAGATATCTTAGAATTCATTAGAAAACTCAAATGGCAATGGGCTGGTCATGTTGTAAGAACAGCAGACCACCGATGGACATCATGACCCACTATATGGATTCAAGCATCTCATTTCAAATTGAATCACACAATTGTTGCCAAAATGGAGAAATAGACAGTCCATAATTGCTACCGTACCTATAAGTAGTTTGTGCCTCCTCGAAGGAAACACTGACGAAGAAGTTTATTTCAAACAATATCTCCAGTTATAACTCACATGGAGAAACCACAAGACAGCACAGTACCTCCGGGAAAAGACAAGAGTCAGGGACATCATGGAATCCATTAAAAAGCTCAAATGGCAGTGGGCTAGCCATGTTGTGAGAATGGAGGACAACCGATGGACATCGTGACTCACGACATGGATCCTCCGAGATCACATGCAGAACCGAGGCTGGCAGAATATCAGATGGAGAGACGATCTGGACAGGTTCAGAAAGTACTGGCTCCGCGACGCCCATGATAGAGAAGTGTGACGAATCCTGGGGAAGGTCTATGTCAAACGACGGACGTTGAAAAACTGATGATGATGATGATTCGTGTGCCTCATTGAAGTGGTGCCCAGTGTTTCAGATTGCGAAGTCGGACATATCACTACACAACAAATTTTTCACCCAGGGAATGAACAGAGACAATATGGACGACAGTATATTGTTCGTAGAACTACGAGGATAAAGACAGAGACGCCATCAAACAATAACTGTCTACAAAATGTCATAGAAACATTAAATAACATCGTCCACAATCGTCATACTTATTTTCAAGCGTACGTGTTTGATATACAACAGGAAGTATTACATCGAACAAGAGAGCGCAATTGGCGGGGTTTGCAACGACGTGTTTGAGACTTAGTGGTGATATTTAACCGAGCTGAAATTGCCATCATTTTTTATCGGGAATGATTGCTCTCCACCTGTTCAACGAGTTACCCTTATGGGGTGCTGGCAAGGAATATATCAGATCTTAGAGAGTGCTCAACCCCGAATAAGGGGGCGTTATCTTCTCTTAAAGCCCTCTTATCAAATAAAATAATCACACATTAAGACTCCAGAACAAATTTTTTTATGAAGATTGTGCACTTACTTTAATGCAAACTAACTAATTTTTCTTTTTAATAATCAGAATTTTCGAGTAGGGTTGCCTATTGGTAAGTTATGTTTCGATTTTTCGATTCTTGAAGTCACTCTCAAATTCGGAAAATTAAAAAAAACCATCTCAATTGACAACGCTGGACTTGACAAAACTGAAACATGAAATCTTCTAATTATTGTCAAAACTGGACTCACGAATTTGTAAAAAAAAAAAAAAAATATAAAAAAAAAATCAAATTAGTAACCCTGATTTCTGGCGGACCATCCTCATTTTCGTCTTCCTTCTCTCGCTACAACTACCACAACTAGAAATTCTACTACGACGTTTGAAATCGGAAATCACAGATATGGACGCATGGATGGTGGACGTACCGCTGAACTTGTTGTTCTTGTCTTTGTATTCGTTTGTGCAAGTGTGTCATGTTAGTGTGTGTGTCCTTGTGTGTCTTCAATGACTTTATTGTTGTTTTTGTTACGAATAGAACGTATTGACATAAACAGTAACCCGAGCGACCATTAAATTTACTCGCATTGAAAAAAACAGCATTTGGAACAAATAAAGAAAAGTTTATTTAACCTTGCGAATTCCCAAGCGATTAAGAACCCTTAAACAAAAGTTGATGTGTCTTCAGTATATATTAAAGAAAAAAACATTGAAAGATATATATATATATATATATATACATATATATATATATATATATATATATATATATATATATATATATATACTCGCACACAGGCTACTCACGCAAAATAATGACACACGCAGGCAAACGACGCACACACAAACAACACACACGTACACACATAAACGACGCAGACACAAACAACACACACGTACATACATAAACGATGCATACACACAGACACACTAAGTACGCATGCGCATCCAATCAACACACACACACACACACACGAAGAACTCGTGCAAAATAAAGACACGTTCACAACACACACGAATTATGTAGACACGCACGAACGACACATATCATCAACACGAATACAAATATCGTGCAAATGGCGACAAATGGCTCAAGCAAACAAACGCACACATACTAATGTCATAGATTCACACAACGACACACACACGGACAATAAACACACAAATGACGCACTCAGATTCTAGGAGACAAACGGACTAAACCAACGCCCACGCATACACATGCAGAGCCACCAGTCTGAGAGTTATGTAGAGTCAAGATATTGCGTGGCGCCAATATCTCGAAGCGAACTTTCTGACCTTTCGTTCCGTCATTCTGAACTTGGTTTTACTTTCAACAAGAATAGGTCTGGTTAGTCGCTCAATAGAAGCCCTCTCGTAACCGACATATAATAGCTGGCTATTATATCAAGATGATCCATTAGAAAAAATTGAAAAAGAAGTGATCAATGAATCAGTTGCTCCTCTTGCCTTTTGTTGGGCAGTGATCACCGAAAAAACATAATTCCCAAATAACAAGCGAAGACAAACTAAGGGATCAATTTAGCATGAACTTACATTGTTAATTGAACTCCTATTAAAAACCTATTGGTGGAACTTAAAAAAACAGAAATAGAGTAAATGTTGAGAATTCCAGTCCATTGGTGTTGCCCATACTAGTGGTGCATTCATAGCCAGTCAGTCAGCCAGACCGACTTGAAAACTGAAGAAACCTATTTTGAACAGTTTGGATTGACAGTTTCTTACTCAAACAATCGACGCTAACTCTTGATGTCACCCGAACTGATCAGATAATTAACAGATATTTCTAACATTCAAGTTCCATATATTAAGCATGTAGATGCATTGACTTTGGTCTCAAGAAATCTGCATACTGATAATTCTTGTCTGGATTTTGTTGGACAAAATGTATTAATCGTTATGAATGATATGGTTGGACGGCCCGAGAAAATAAGAATTGAAGAGCATAGATATAGCCGTAAACATGCCTCGACACTTACAGATCTAGGATGGCAGACCACCTTCAGTGGGTGCAGGGTGGGCACAGACAGGGATAACAATTCGCGAATATGGCGACTGAAGGAAGTGGTATACCTACTCTCTTCAGTCGAACCAATTAGCCGACCAAGCATTGATATCAATAGCATCTGGAAGGCTCTCATCATAAGAGACTTCAGAAAAACAAGCAAAACAGATTACCCAATGTAAGGCAGGCAACACGGAAGTACCCCGATAACAACATGGATATACAAAAACGGATATGACGTGTCCAGTCCAATCGAGCATGCGCTTTGAGTACGGATCCTACGTTCTATAACCAGCAACACCCGATAAAGGCCAGAGGGTGCACGGCTGAAACGTTGTGAATAAATAACACGTGAATTGATATTTACGCGGGTTTCGGACATCGTGTTCTATAACTGGTGGTTTATCGTTTCCATTCCAGCTAACGAGAACGCAAATCCTGATAAGAGTAGTCTGAGGAAAGTGAGGGGAAATAAAAAAAAATTAAAAAAGATAAAATAAATCGTAGAGTACTTGGGAAAATTGAATGTCAAGCTTCATGAAAAATAATGAAAGGACAAAAAGAATGACAAAAATACTACCAAGAAACAAAAGAAAGAAGGAAGGAAAGACTGATCGATAAACATATCTGGTTAGTCACTCAATAGAAACTGTCACACAACTAACGTTTTTTGGCAGCATGCCGTGTTTGGGGTGATCAATGGAAAAGGGGCTGATCAATGAATAAGTTATTTCTTTTGACTTTTTGGGACAGTGATCCATAAAAAGTCCTAATTCTGAAAAAATGAAATAAAATAAAAACAATAATACCAACACGGACACTAACTAAGGGATAAATTAAACACAAGCTTACATTGTAAATTGACCTTTTTCCCTCTCTTGAAACCAACTTAGAGCAGAAATTGAAAAAAATCGCCTTTTCTAGATATAATAAGTAATGCATGTTTAAATTCTCAGCCCTCTAGCTCCATTGACGCGTGATACATAAATAGCCAGCCAGACCAGCTTGAACACTGAGAGAAAGCTATGTTGACAGTTTTGGCGACTGCTTTAGTTGACTCTCTCCAATAAATACACAGATGTGGTTTGTCACTCGATAGAAACCATCACATGACCAACGTCTTTTGGCAGTATGTCGTATTGGGGGTGATCAATCAAACAATTGGAAAAAAGGTTGATTAATGATTGAATTACTTCTCTTGCCTTTTGTTGGATAACTACAGAGACCGTATTAAAAAACAAAAAACAAAAAAAAGTTTGAACGCAGCCAGACACAAACTACGGTCCAATTAGCATACACTTACATTATAAATTAAACTGCCCCCTAAAACCTATTTTTGGGCTTGGAAAATGTTTTTCTATAAATGTTTAAATTTTCAGCCCTCTAACTCAATTAGTGCAGCCTGTGCTCGTGATACATGCATAGCCTTGAAAAAACTGCAGATGTCGATGCTGATTGTTTTAGTGACAGTATTGCTTGACTTCCTGATAAATTGATAGACCGATAGATCTGAACATATATATATATATATATATATATAGAGAGAGAGAGAGAGAGAGAGAGAGATTTGAACAGATATATTGATAGATCTGGATAGATAGATCTGGGCAAATAGATAGATAATCTGAGCTGACAGATAGATAGATAGATAGATAGATATATAGATAGATAGATAGATAGATCTGAACAGATAGATAGATAGATAGATCTGATCTGATAGTTAGGTAGATCCGAGCAAATAAATAGATCTGAGCAGATAGAGAGATAAATAGATAGATCTGAACAGACAGATAGATAGATCCAAGCAAATAGATAGATAGATCTGAGAAGATTGATAGATAGATAGATCGATCGATAGACAGATAAACTGAAATAGATAGATAAATAGATAGATCTGATCAAAAAGATAGATAAATACATAGATAGATAGATAGATAGATGGATCTGAAAAGACAGACAGACAGATAGATAGATTGATTGATAGATAGATCCGAACTGATTGATAGATATATCTGAGCAAATAAGTAGATAGATCTGAACAGATAGATAGATAGATAGATAGATAGATAGATAGATGGATAGATCTAATCAAATAGATAGATAAATAGATAGATCGGACAGATAGATAGATAGATAGATAGATAGATAGGGAACTAGAGAAAGAACAAAAAATAAATTGATAATTTCACAAAAGAGATAGGAATCTAAAAAAAACATCATCTGAATAGGATGAAAGAAGCCGCCATGTTTACCAGTCTTTCGGAGGCTCCATTGAGAATGTAACGTTTCCGGTCGACAATTTAGTGTCTGACACGAAGTACAGGTGGCGCCATTATTTCACGTGGAGTGACGTGACTTGGCCCTGAGCAGAATTTAACCCGCTGATCTTTCAGCCGTGACAAAAAGCGTGTCTTATTTGTGGTTTTCGGTGGTTTGTTAAAGCGCTAAAGGCTTTTGATGTTCGATGCATTTCTATAGTAAACAATTTCAAATGCATTTTCGGAGTGAATCTTTCCCTATGCCTTTCGATGCTTGATTGCGTCAATCTTATTTACCTACCGTCTGTCTGTCTGTTTGTCTGTCTGTCTGTCTGTGTGTTCATGCAGTGTCTCAAAAGGTTCTCAATGAATTTCAATGAAATTTTTGTGGAGGAGGGGGAGCAACGGGCTAAGGAAAAAGTGATAAACTAGGGGGGGGGGAGATCCATTTTCCTTTTCAATTATTTTCCCTGTGTCGTAGCGATATGTCCTCACAATATCTAAAATAAATTTGCAATGAATTCCAATGGACGTTTTTGATGAGGTAAGGAAGAATTGAATAAGTTTGGGGCGGATCCAGGAATCTTTATTCGATTGAGGGATTTTTAAAAAAAAATTCTATTACATTCGGTAGAATGGTGGTCCAAGAGCTAAGAAGGAAATAGGGGATGGATCCATGATTTATTTTACAGTTATCCCCCTGTATCAAAACTATACATGAACTTCATAGAATTTAATAAAATAAATGTTACCTCACACAATGATAATTATAATAATGACTCGCCATCTTGGTCAATAATTGAACCGCCGCAGCATCAAAATTTTACTCCTTTGGTTGATTACTAAGTGGGAGTGTAGACTTGGATGACATTTTAGGAAACTAATATATGATACTATATTCATAAAGCAAGTGCAGAATCATTTAATTGGTGTTGATAGCTTGCAAGTATTTAGCGCGGTGTCCTGACGTACAGCTCATAAAGTCTCAAATTATATCCGATTACGCACTTAAAAGAACAAAAAAAACATGAAGTTCTTGATATTGTTGATACATACAATAACATTAATTTTCAGATGTTGACGGAAGTCCGACTTGACATCTGAGGACCGTGAGAGGTCAAATTCAAGATGGCCGCCAGTCTAATGTTTAAATGTGTTTGATTTGTGAATCAAACTGTGTAGAAAAGCATTGAAGGGAATCTAAGTTGGGAATGCCTATTCCCTTGGTGATACTTTTAAGATCATAAGAAATCAAGAAAATGCATCTAGCTCAAATTCAGAGTAAAAAAGTAACATTAAAAAGACATTATGTTTCTAATTCATTCAGTGCATCGGAAGTATGTCGGTCCTGTTACATGCAACATCTTGCTGAAATATCAAAGTACGTGTACAGCAGATGTGAAGAAAAAACATGTTGCCAATTTTTTTTCAACAATTTACAGACTAGAATTAATTTAGATTGATTTCTTTTATTCATCACAGAGTCGGTCACATTATGGAAAAAAAAAACATCTCACTCAAAAAGATCAAACATGACTTCCCTCAACGTCAGAAAATTGATGCTATGGTATGTACAAATCATGTTTGTAATTTCATGCCTTTTTTGAAAAAGTGTATGAACATCCGGGTTATCTCCTCTACAATGAAAATACGCTAGTTTCGATCCAATTGATGCTGGCTCATCCCCCACCCTAGAATGTCAATAAATTCGACGATGTCTATGCTGCCGGAACTTGGAGGTATGGTGCAAACATAAAACAGAGATAGACGATTATCTTTGGTTGGATTAATGAAAGACTATGAGCAGATAATCTCTCAATCCATGTCTTATAGTAATTCTTGTCATCTAACCATATAATGAGCTTATATGCATTTTTTCTATTTATTTGATTGTTTGTTTGTTTGCGCTCAAATGGGATGATCTCATTGGTTGATTTACCTTCATTTACCTTTGTTGAAATTACCTCTTAGAAATTCTCTGGACTCTGTGTCTGATTATCACTCATTTAAACAGCTTTAGATGAATTGAAACTTTAAAAAAAACTTGAAATTAGGATATTTTAATTATCTAAAATGAATTACCTTATAGAATAGCTTTAGGCTCTTCAGTGCCGATCCATACATAAATAACACAGTTATTTTTCACGGGCATATTCTAGTTCTACAATAATAGAGCTAATAAAACAATTGAAAGGTTGAAAAATGTCATCTGTTGTGACATAATGAATAATACATCATAGAAACTCTTAAAACTCCATGTCTGATGATCACGCATTAAAACAACTGGAAATGAGACTTTAAGAAAAATTAAAATTAGTATTTTTGAATTATCAAGAATAAATTACCAAATAAAATAGATTTAGGCTCCTCAGTGCCGATCTATACATGAATAACAATCATTTTGGATTGGTATATTCTAGTCTTTATATAAGTGTCTTAACAATAAAAATTACATCATAGAAACTCTTAAAAAGTCATGTCTGATCATCACACATTAAAACAGCTTGAGATGATTTGAGACTTTGGAAGAAAAACCCTTAAAATTTGGATTATTGGATTATAAAAAATAAATTACCTAACGGATTAACTTTAGGCTACATAGTTCTGATCCATGCATTTATAACCCCGTCATCAGTAACGGGTATATTTTAGTTGCATATAAGAGAGGGAGGAGAGGGAGAAAGGGGAGAAAGAGAAAGAGATGAAGAAATACTAGGAGAAAGTGAGCTAGAGATGAACAAGCACCATAAGTTCAATGATACGTTCACCGTCCGTGGTAGTAATAGCAGAAGAAGCAGGAGCAGGAGCAGGAGAAAGTAGTCTTTGAGTCAATTGTTTCTCATACTTATCAATTATCAACTGTCCGACTGCCACTTGACCTTTAGATGAAATAATGAACAGGAAGAAAATCCAACGTTTCAAAGTCTTGTGTATACATCTAAATACTGACCAAGCTCGACATTGCTCAAGTTGGGGAATTAATGGAATCACCACGGGGGGCTCTGTACATGATATCCAGCTGTACGGCACCTGTTACCCCCTGCTGGCCACCCATCTGACCAGGGTCAACATTGTTTAACGAGAAGCATTAATGGGATCACCACGGGAGGCTCCCTATGTGTTCACCCAGCTGCTTACAGCATGTGTTATCCCCTACTGGTCACCCAGCTGACCAGGCTCAACATTCCTTAACGAGGAGGATTAATGAGATCACGATGGGAGGCTCCCTAAGATTTCAGCCAGCTGCTTACGGCACCTGTTATTCTAAAACGGTCACCCATCTGGGTACGGGCCAGGCTCGACGTTGCTTGACTTCGGTGATGCACCAGAATCGGTGTTTGACGAAGCAATTTGGCCGTAACAGGAATCAGTTTGATAGATAGATAGATAGATAGATAGATGGAAAGAATTGAATAGGTCTGGTAAGTCAGTCAATAGGAGCCGTCACGTGACCAACGTCTATTGGCAGCAGAAAAATCGGAAAAAGGGGTAATCGATGAATAAGTTACTCTTGTCTTCTGTTGGGCTGTGATCACAAGAAAAAGTCCGAATTAAAAAAAAAAACAAAAAAAAAAAACAAGCGTGAATATTGCTGGACACAAACAGGGGACCCATTTACCATGAATTTACATTGTGAATTCAATCCCCAGCTAACAACCTATATTGGATGGAAATTTAAAAAGAACATTTTTTCTAGACATAATTAGGAGTAAAAGTTCAGATTTTCAGACCACCAGCAAGCGTATACACAGCCAGTCAACCAGACTGACTTGAAAACTGAAGAAATCTATGTTGATGTTGGAAACGGTGGTTTTGGTAGACGATATAAAACAAGAATTGTGGAAACAGACAAGAGAAATCAATAGGGAGGTGGGGTGTGAATGAGAAACAAAGAAATATATGAAACAAGAGAGAGTGAGAGGGGGAGAGAGAATCTCAGGGGACAACTGATCCTCACCGTCTTTGTGAATAGATTTTTTTAAGGCACAGATATAAAAACTAATACCTGTGGTTTCAAAACTTTGGAAATTCGAGGACCCTTTCCATAAAATAAACCTGGTGGATCCCTGTTTCTAGCATTTTGTTTTTAGACATTCATGAACTACAAAAAAACAAAACACAAATAAACAAAAAACAAACTAAAAACCAATTTTTGATCTTCAAATATTATATTTGTTTAAAATGGATTATAACCAATGCATCCTCCCAATAGTCACTTATGGAGCTGAAACATGGAAACTAACCAACAGACAGATCTGCAAATTGAGAACCATGCAACGTGCACATGAAAGAATTATACTGGGCCTAACATGGAGAGACCACATGACAGCACAGTAATCTGGGAAGAGACAAGAGTCAGGGACATCATAGAATCGATTAAAAATCTCAAATGGCAGTGGACTGGCCATGTTGCACGAATGGCAGACAACCAATGGACATCGCAACTCAATACATGGATCCCCGAAATCACAAGCGGATCCGACGCCGGCAGAATATTTGATGGAGAGGCGATCTAGACAAATTCAGAAAGTACTGGCTCTGCGACGCCCATGATAAAGAAGTGTGGTGAATCCCGAGGAAGGTCTATGACCAACAACGGACGTTGACGGACTGATGATGATGATGATGATGATGATGATTGTCAAACTCCAAGAGTTGACTTCATCATTGTGAATTCGTCAGACATTGGTATTTAAGACTTTTGAATTTAAGACGTAAATATGAGAGAGAGGGGGAAAAGAAAGAGTAATGCTATGATGTCATATTGTGTCAACTTGCGTTTACGAGTTCTCGGTGTTTTTTTTTTTTTTGTTGAAAACATTGCATTTCTGTTATGAAAAATATCATTGTAAAACTCCTACTATTTCAGTTTTGACTTTATCTTCGTTTGTCATTGTAATGACAATGACCCCACCGGAAAGCAGTGATGTCATGACGGCTCGAAAAGTTACGTACGCAAAAAAACCCCCAAAAACTGATGACGGATTCATTCTTTCAACTCGTCGATTTGTTTTATTTCAGAATCTACTTGTTGAAGAGTTGGAATGGGATACGTAGTTTTAGAATCATATTGTATGGAGAAATGAATTCTGTTTTGTTTACCTTTTAGATCTTAATGAAGCAAGGAAGTCCGACCCTAGCATACCAAAGCTTGTATTTATCTGGATTTTAATTTATGTTTCAGGTATATGAACAATATTTATGTTTTTTTCTGATAGTTGACTGATATGTGGCCGTCTCTCTCTCTGCCTCGAGATTCACGAATTCAGGTTTAGAGGAAACGCTGCAGTGGTTCCCCAAGGTCTCCAAAGGGTCTGCGAACCTCTGCCGACATTCAGATCTGTCTTATTTGAGGTTGTTTTTTTTTTGTTGTTGTTTTTTTTTCTCCTTTAATCTAGGGCTGTATCTACCTGGAGGCACTGGCCTCAGGCTCCAGACTCCAAAGGGCCCAAGGCAGTTTTTAAGAGGCTTCTATTGTCCCCATCTCCTTCTCCCGCTAAAAAAAAATCTTTTTTCACATTAACCCTTTGGCTAAAAAAAATGAGTAGGAATACTCCAGGGGATTTCATTCTCAAAATATTTGATAGTCAAATAGGAGAACAAACTTGTTAGTCACTCAATAGAAACTGTCACGTGACCAATGGCTCTTGGCAGCATGCCATCGTTGGGGGAGATCAATTTAAAAAAATCGGAAAAATAGGTGATCAATGGATGAGTTACGTCTTTTGCATTTTGTTTGACAGCTAATTCTGAAAAGTCAAAATTTTTAGAAAAAGTGTAAGCAAGACTGACTGTTTCAGGGTCAACATCTGCTCTGACTCCATTGGTGCAGCAAGTACGCGTGATACGTACGGAGATAGGGAAAAAAAGCAACTATTCCAGACACTGGTCCGAATGATTAAAAGACAAAAAAAAAGGTTCCCTTCTCGTTGAGGGGAGTGCGTGTGCAAAAAGATCATACTTCTTCGATGGGCAGTAAGGGCCTAGAAGAGTTAAGGAGAAAGAAAAAAAAAGGAATTATAGTAAAAAGAATGGAGTAATAAATTCTAATTCAAGAAAACCTGGTTAGTGAGGTTAGATAATTCAATCTACCACCTATAGCTTGCCATTTTCTCCTTCTCCCTTTTCTCTCTCTCTCTCTCTTCTATTTATATCTTTCTCTTTTCCCTTTTATCCCCCCTTTTTCTCTCTCTTTCTTCCTTTCTTTCGACGATTGATGACGTAAGAATATAATTCATTCCCACTTCTCTCTTTATCTATCATTAAATCAATTCTTTCTAACCTTATCCCTTATTTTTAGTCCTAATCGAAACTATGAATTTGATGTCATTGCTGTTAGGATAGAAAAATGGAGTCAACTCAAACAATCGTAAAAGTTTGACCAAAAAAACCCCAAGCTCTTTTTCTAATCATTTTAAGAAGCAAAAATTTACATTTTCAACCATTTAGATTCTTTGGTGTTGCCTGTACGCCTTACTCGTATAGATAGCCATGTAGATACCAAGCCAACCCCACTTTAATCTTTCGGCAGGATCAAAGTGTATTATCTGTTCCACAGCATAGACCGAGGCACACGTACTGACACTTGCCCGTTGAATGGGCCGGAGATTATGTGCTGGTTGACATCAGAGCCCGAGTGCGCCGGTGCAAACGTGAGCCAATGAGGTTTTACTGAGGCTGCCACTGCTAAGCGCATTAGAGGCCTTTGGACTCGTCTTTCGGCTCTCCCATTATTACTCGGCCCAGCTGCGGGGGAACAGTTTCCCCGGAGTAGCACTGCTCCATTGCACTTAAAGGAGCAGGTCCCCTGGTGGACGCTTTTGTGACGGAGGTTGCTGTAGCTACTACAGGCGCTCAGCAATCGAAGTCGCGCCGGCTGGAGCCATTTTTGGAAGGGTTGATCCTATTTTCCCCACGTTAAGCCCGACCTTGTGTCAAATATTGCTGTGGTGGGACAGTGATTAAATAGAAGCCAAACCCACTTAAAAACTGAATAAACCTAGGTTGATAGTTTGGGTGAAAGTTTTGATGGTTTTCCTGACCATCGGTCAATTGGTACTTGATTGTACATCCTGATACAGAGGGAGTGCCATTCATCTTTAAAATCACTTCTCTTCCAATAGACACCCAATTCATGATGATTAGATGTTAATTGAAATGTATGTTCCATTAAACAGATTGTAAGTACGCTCTGATTCAACATCATCAGTCTTTCAACGTCCGTCGTTGGACATACACCTTCCCCAGGATTCGCCACACTTCTCTATCATGGGCGTCGCAGAGCCAGTACTTTCTGAATTTGTCTAGCTCGTCTCTCCATCTAATATTCTGCCGTTCTCGGTTGCGCATGTGATCTAGGAAGATCTATGTCAAGGGTCGTGATACCCATCAGTTGTCTGCCATTCGTGCAACATGGCCAGCCCACTGCCTTTTGAGCCTTTTAATGGAATCTATGATATCTCTGACTCTTGTCTTTTCCCGGATGTACTGTGCTGTCTTGTGGTCTCTCCATGTGAGGCCCAGCATAATTCTTTCATGTGCACGTTGCATAGTTCTCAATTTGCGGATCTGTCTCTTGGTTAGGTTCCATGTTTCAGCTCCTTAAGTGACGATTGGGAGGATGCATTGATTATACACCCTTCTTTTCTGATTCACCCTTCTTCAAACAGTATGTACATTTCTGGGAATTTTAGTAAAAAGACTAATTATTTGTTATTCTTGTCACATTTCTCAATAATGATTTCACATAATAAATTGAATATCACCTTTATGATAGATTAAGGTCTATTTTTGAGTTCCTCGTTCCTGGAAACGACGATTTGGCCTTTAAAACTACTCAGGTATGGTGTTTCGCGTATCTCTACGCTTTTTGAAAGACATCCTAATAAATCTTAACTAGTGTCTACCTTTTTAAATTACAAACAATTTTGAATTGGGAACATACCCAATCGTTGATGAGTAATAGCCTAAAGCTATTAAAACCATGCATTAAATCCTTTTTCTTAAGAACATGTGCGTAGTCATTTTTGAACGCTGATGGATTTATTGTATTTCGTATGGATTTATTTATACATCTGGATTAAATTACGTCGAAAATGATAAGTTGCAAACAATAAGTTAAGAATCTTAAAAAATATTTTATAATAATGTTTTTAATAATTCTCATACCCAATGCTACGTGTTTGATCCGCAACAGAGAGTCATTATTAATCACCGGTTTAATCAATGCTGCCGGGTTTAGTTCATTCATATGTTCTTACATTTAAATGTATCTATTTATCTAACCATCCAGCCTTCATAGATCATAGGAGAGACGTGAAATTTCACATAACCCACCGTAAATGAACAGGGAAAATCTCAACCCTACAAAAGGTTTTATTGAATGTAATGTTCAATTTATAATGAGAGTATATGCTAAATTGGTCTCTTAGTTTGGGTCAGTTTGCTTTTTTTTTGTTTTTTTAATCATAAATTTATGGTTCAAACTTTACTGGTATTATTTCATCAAAGTACACTGATTTTACCACCACCACTACTGCTTGATTTACACGATAAAAAGAGGCATATACGGGTGGTGGTGATTCATTATTTCCCTTGCGAGTTTTGCGTTAGCGTGACAGTATGATAAACATCTGCACAAACAAATTTGGTGACAATGGATTTTATATATTACTTTCAAAACTGCCAAGAAACTGATACTCACGGTCACCAACCAAAGAATCTAACCACTGAGCTATCGACTTGTAGTCACGTGATACTTTATTGTGTGCCTGTATATCTGTTCATGTGAATTTTTGATGGCCTCTTGAGGATCAAGATAGGCCCCTGGGCGTCTTTCTCGGATCTTAACCCCCTTCTCTCTCCCCTCTCTCTCTCTCTCTTTATACTTATCTTCTCGCCTGTGCCTGAAAGACGGATCGGGCTGAGTCTTCTTTATATATATATATATATATATATATAAGAAGATCATAGCTTGGATTTCTAAAAATACAAATAAGGGCATTTATATATGTAAGAGTCGTGTTTTTATTTTTTTAGTCAACTACTAGTGTGAGTGCGAATCGGTAACGGGGCTGCGAGAAAGAAGGAAGGAAAGAAGGAAGGAAGAAAGAGGGATGACGTTACCAACCATTCCGGAGAACAAGTAAATGTTTTTGCTCAACTTTAATGATCGGACAAGAAGTGTAGCTTCCAACAAGAAATATCAATGAATAACTATTATTATCGTCATATAAATCGTACCTCATCACATACTTGCAGTCAGGATATCCTTCCGCATATTCGACAGCGTCTCTAGGAAACGTTTGTGACTGGTGTCGTCTGATTCTTTGAAAAAAAATTGTCCGATTTAATTTTATTTTATTGTTGAACATATATTGAACAACTGTGGCCATCAAAGATAACGAAAGGTTCTATCTTTTTTTCAAATATGTGCCTGTGTTAGTTTGTTTGACCACCCATTTGTTTGTTTCAACGCTCCTGGCCATAGTGTTTAGTCTATAAACTTGAAAATTGTCATCAGTCTTCCAGTGAGAAAAAAATGAGAAAAAAAACTTTTTGAAATTTTTTGTGGCATTATTCTGACGGGTTTATTTGTTTGTATGTTCCAGCGCTCCTGACTATACTGTTTTATAAAAAGAAAACTTGAAAATTGACATCAGTACTTACGAACACCCCTTCTAAAAAACATTTATCTTCAGAAAAATTCTTCTGAAGCCTTATTTTGACAGGTTTATCAATAACTTCTTGATTCTCCAGAATCTAGATGTTTCTAGATGATTTTTTTTTTTTTTACCATATCTTAGATTTTTTTTTTCCGTGGGACACGTCAGTGATGTCATAAATAGAATTTATTCTGACCATATTTATTTTTCAATTGAATTTTTACATGACTTTTGACGCTACGGTTGTTTAATTGTAGACTGCGATGGTGAGTATTTGATATTTGTAGAAATATGAAAAAGATAAAGCTGATTTTAGCCATTTTTGAGGAACAGTCAAAGCTAATCTGACAATATACGAAAATATTTTTTCATGATATTTATCAATTTTTTTTACTTAAAATCGATGCACTGAATTTTAACCGAATCATTGTCTTTGAGAATATTTTTGGACTCAGGCGGGTAACATTTTTGCTGTATTATAGTAACAAACAAACTGATACATGGAATTTTGGTCTTCAAGAAATTTCAATCCAAAAGTTATTGAGCAAAATCAAAAAGTATGCAAGTTCTAGTGTTTATGTTTACGCATTTCTTTCGAGTGATAGCTCAGATTTATTGTCGACTTCACAAAAGAAAGGTCCGACAAAAAAAACGTCCCGACAGATCAGCAGGAAAAAACGTCCCGACAAGAATTGAAACCTATACACTCGTTTCAGGACGTCATAAAGAATGTCCACAAAAAAACAATATGTAAAGAAGAAAAAAAGACTTGAATATCGTTCAGGATTCTTCATAAATAGCCAGTTTCGTTTCGCTTTGACCAGTAAGTCATAGTTAGATTTTGTGTTTTTAAATTTGTTTTTAAATTGTTACTGATTTTTTGCAATAAAAAGTTGAGGTAGCATTATATTCACAGTTGGGGTGTACTCGAGTATGTATGGTAATAATCTCACTGAATAATGATAGTGAAGACTTGTAATCCTACAGCGATGGCTCATATGTATGTTATCGATATACGTCAAGGGATTGAGTGGTGGTAGTTTTTCATATCTTCATATATCATTTTGGAATAGCGAGACAGGCAAATTGACATCTGCACAAAAATTGACAATACTATATAGATCTTTCGATGTATATCAGCAGCAGCATTAGTGACAGCCTTTTAGCATCGGTCGTTGGACATAAACCTCGTATTCTCTCTACCAAAGCCAAAGAAAAATTGAAGAACCATCGTTTTACAATTTTGATTACATTTTAAAATAGGGTGTCAATGTTTGCTGAATTATTTCTCTCACCTTCCTCAAAAATTGATTTTTTCATGTATGTATTTTTTATCATCTTATTCTTCAAATGTGGTTAAAGTGTAAAATAAGATTGTTTTTCAGAAATGTTTTTTTCGTCTTTTAACCCCTGAATCAGAAGAAAAAATATTCGACGAAACAACAGTCGACAAAAAGCCAAATCGACAAAAGACAACTTCATCGAAAAGGTTGTCTACGCAGCAATTTTATGAGCAAATTGCTGTCGGCTGATTGGGTCGACGATCGATACGGCGCTTGACTGTACGACTGAGAACCTTTCGCATATGATCTTCAAAGATGCACGTTGTGAGTCGTATTATTCAGTGGTTGTCTGACATTCATGCAAAATGACCAGCCCACTGCTATTTGAGTTTTCTTATGGCTTCTGTGATACGTTTGGCTAATGCTTTTCTCTTATGTCCTGTCTTACCTTGTAATCTTTCCATGTGATGTTGTGCATTATTCTCTCTAGGGCATGTTGCATGTTTCTCAGTTTGCAGGTCAATCTTTTGATTAGATTCCATGTTTCAGCTCTATAGGTGACTGCCAGGAGGATGCATCGGTTGTATATCCTTCTTTTTAATACAAATGCGATTTTTTTGTTCTTGAAATTTAATCTTGCTTCACCAAAAGCTTTCCAACTTACAATGATTTTTTTGAGTGTTTCATGGAGACTCGTTGTGATATTCATATATATATATATATATATATAGTAGAATAGAGATCCACCACACAAATACATTTATGTTTCTGTCCTGTTTGGGCCTCTTCAGATTCTCCTGAAGAATCTCAAACAGGGCAGAAACATAAACGTGTTTTTGTCATGAATCTCCATTCTACTATATCTCCAGCTCTACTCTAAACCAACGTAACATTTAAAGTTGAATGTATGGAGCACTCTATGAAATAAACCTATCATGCATCAGATATTGCATTATATCATATCATATTATACTACACTGCATCCTTGATTTGTACTATATATATACATATATATATATATATATATATATATATATATATATATATATATATATATATATATATATATATATATATAGTGAGATAAAACTTTCACATCACACGATGTTTTAGTGCAATTATTTTTGCCTCTTCTCTTGAAATCAAAAAATGGATGAAATCGCTCGAGGACAATTGCCATTTCTGTATTTCAGTAAATAGAATAAAGAAGTTCTTACCTAATCCTGGTTTGCCGAAAATAGTTCTTATCAGAAGTTGGACATTTCTGCACTTCGTTTATCCATTGCCGACAGGTTAATATCTGTACCACTTCATTTTCAAGTTCACATCGAAAATTGAGTCAAAACATCTTAAATCACCTACCTACATCCACATTCTCTAGATATATATCTAAAACCTAGGAAATATATCACATAATATTTGTTATTATCTTAGGTAATCTATTTTAAATAATTCAAGTGTCCAAATTTCAAGTTTTTTGAAGTATCAACTCAACTCAAGCTGTTTTAATATGTGATCTGATCCCAATAATCCTAAAAAGATGAGTATACAACCAATGCATTCTCCCGATAGTCACTTATGGAGCTGAAACATTGAACTTAACCAAGAGACAGACCTACAAAGTGAGAAGTATGCAACGTGCGCATGAGAGAATCATGCTCAACCTCACTTGGAGAGATCACAAGACAGCACAGTATATAAGGAAGAAAATGGGAGTCCGAGACATCATAGAATCTATTGAAAAAAACTTACATGGCAATGGGCAGGCCATGTTGCGAGAATGACTGACAACCAATGGACATCACGATTCACAACATGGATCCCAAGTGATCACGCCAGAAACCGAGGCCAACAGAATACAAGATGGAGAGATGAACTACACGAATTCAGAAAATACTGGCTCAGTGACGCCCACGATAGAGAAATCTGGCGAATTCTGGAGGAAGTCTATGTCCAACGACGGGCATTAAAAGACTGATGATGATGATGATGATGATGATGATGATGATGATGATGATGATGATGTAATGGAGTGGGCCCCTCAAGTTGTCTGGCTCCTCGAATCTCTGGCTACATCACTGTCTCCATTCAAAATGTTGACGCACCCAGGCATTCGAAAGGCCTGCAACTGACTCCAAGTAACACCTTCACCATTGTGGGCCACCAGAGGGCTGCAGTCCTCAGGTTGGAAACTATGCACTAAATGTTGGGTGGGGGTGCGCTCATCGAGCCAACACCCTTTCTCAGGTCCACAAATCTCCAACTACGCCATTACATATCAGCGTTCACGCGCATGCGCGCTTAAGAGCCTGGTGACGGTTGAAAATGTAGAGCAGGGTTTCTCAACCTGGGCGATGTCGCCAACCGGTGGGTGATTTCGACTCTTGGGTAGGTGGTGAGTAACTGCGCTGGAAATATTGGGCGTTTTGGAATTTTAGTGGGTGATATAGGATTTCGAATCCAAAGTCTGTAGTCGATAATAACAAATGATTCAACAGCAATATTTTCTATCATGAATTTACCAACCAACACTGTAATATCACACATTATGTGAACGAAATGTATCTGAACTCGCAGCATTTCACCTGACACGGAGATCGTATTGATGATATCTAAAAACAGAATGTGTGCGCCAAACATTTGATTTAACTACCTTGTATTACCTTCAGTAAAGAAACAGCGAAACAATTCGTTCTTATTGTTTTTCAAGAGTTAGAAACTTTTCGGTACCTTTTCGAATATACGGGGGGGGGCGTGTAAGAGATTTGTGGAAGTGGGTGGCGACACCGAAAAAGTTGAGAACCCCAGGTGCAGGGGAAGAGAGTTAACGTGTTAACTACAGCAAGTGGCAAATGGAAATAATTATCTACTGTAAGAAAAAAAGCCCTTGTCTATCATAAGATAATCGACTGCAAATTGTCAACTGCAAGACAAAAGCCCTGACTAACAGCTTGACCTGGGTTGCAGTCAATTCCCCCCCCCCAAAAAAAACGGGTTATTTATTGTGTTTGCTACAGAAGAGCAATGACGGAAAATCCCGTCATCCGCAGTCTAAGCGTTGATAATTTGGATTTTTTTACAAATATCCGCCAAGAACTATTTTTGCTGGCTATACATATACATATATATATATATATATATATATATATATATATATATATATATATATATATATATATATATATATATATATATATATATATATATGTCTCTGTGTGTGTGTGTCGCACCTCCAAGCTGCATCAATGGAGTTAGAGGGCTAAAAAATTGAACATTTACTCCATATTATGCCTTGAAAAGTTTTTATTTTTTATTTTTTTACCTCCCTCCAATAGCTTTTCGACGGGTCGTTCGATTTGAAGTGTAAGTTTATGCTAAATCAATCGTCGAGTTGTGTCAGCATTCATGCTTGTTTTTCGAAAATCGAGACTATCTCTGTGATCACCGACCAGACAAAAGTTAAGGGAAGTAATTTATTCATTGATCGTCCCTTTTATCCTTTTTTTCAATTGCTCATCCCCAACGTGACATACTGCCAAAATATGTTGGTCGTCCGATGGTTTCTGTTGAGTGATTAAGCAGACCTGTTTATTCAATCATTTGTTTGGATTTTTAAAAAATCTTCTTTTATTCTGAAAGCCTATTTTTTTCTCTTGTCTTTTGCTCAGCAGTGTTTTTTCTTCTTTTAAAACAATGGTTCGTATGCTTTATGACTACAAATGAAAACAATGTTAGAACAAGAAAAAATGAAACATTAAAGATACTGAGTGTGTAAAAATGAGCATGCAGGTATGTATAATCATCGAAACACTGAGTTTTATACTTATGAAATAAAGTCCTTTTTAGTATGTCACCTGAACGTAACATTCTATTTTATACGGCAGCAGGTAATAACGTACCAAAAACTACCTAATTGTAACATAGGAGAGCTGCATTCGTTAGCATGACCGACAACAAATAAATAAATACACATGGCACATGGCAGTCAGAAACTTATAGCAATCATCATCATCATCATCATCATCATCATCATCATTCTATCGTCCATTGTTGGACATAGACTTTCCCCGGGATTCGCCACATCTTTCCATCGCAGGGCCGATATTTTTGGAACCTGTCCAGTTCGTCTCGTCATATATTCTTCCGGCCTTGGTTCTGCTCTTGATCTCTGGGGATCCACGTTGTGAGTAGCGATGTCCATCCGTTGTCTGTCATTCTTGTAACATAGCCAGCCCATTGCTATTTGAGTTTCATAATTGTTTCTATGTCTTGGACTCCTGTTTTTCCCCTAATGTAGTGAACTGTTTTGTGGTCTCTCCATATGATGCTGGGCATAATTCTATCATGTACACGTTGCATGATTCTCAATTTGCTGGTCTGTCTCTTGGTTAGGTTCCATGTTTCAGCTCTGTAGATGACTATTAGGGGATTCATTGTTTGTATACCCTTCTTTTTAGGATTAATGGGATCTTCTTGTTCTAGAATGTTGAGCTTGCTCTACCGAAGGCTTACCATCCGAGAGTGATTCTTCCTTTGATTTCTTCTTCTTTTGAAGTCATGGAGACTCGTTGTCCGAGGTAGATGTAGTCATCTACTCTCTTCAGCTTTATGTTCTCGATTTTGATCCTTTTGCGTTTATTTCCGACATGTTTGTTGTACATGACCTTTGTTTTTTCTGGAGTTCATGTGAAGGTCAACTTTCTTGCTTTCTTCGTTTCAGGTCATTTAGTCGTGGAGGTTCTCTGCAAAAGGGACGATGTCGTCTGCATCTACAATACTACAGAATAAAAATCATTCATGCAAATCAGTTAGTTCAATTGTATAATTGTCTGGCCGTCTGTTTTGTCCGATCCCTGTTATAACTAGAAACTTATAGTGAAATACTTTAATTTTGCTAATAAAATAAATTATGTGGTGGTAAAGATAATATTTTGGGACGAAAGAATGAAGATTACGTCAGAGAATTGCTGGACGTTTGGGAGTGTAAGGAAAGAAAAAAGAGCGTATAAGCAAACGAAAGAAGTGTTCAATTTTTGGGTGAGACTTTGAAAAACTCAAAATTAGAATACTAGCATTATTAAAAGTAAATTACCCAATGAATTTGTTTTAGGCTTCTTGGCGCCGATCCACACGTAAAAAAAACGCGTTGTTTTGATGGGTCAATGCTTGTATAAGATAAGATTCTTTCTAGAACATTAGATTATTTTTCATGACGTAGAAAAAAACTACTTAATGATAATTTAGAAGAGATGCGTCCGTCAGCGTGACAGAAGACAAATAAATACATAACTATACATTGCGTTTTGTACGTGGGAATGACCACAATTAGAAAAAAAAGTGATTTGTCAAGTGTTGTCCTGTCAACACAGATTCACATTTAGTTTCACGATCTTCTCCAAAGAGATCAACTTTTGAAGGGAGTGGTTGACAAATAATGAGATTACCTTTCTTAATCTTATACCCACCCCCATGATTACGTCAGTTTGAAAATGTTAACTTTTGTTTCCAGTGCTCCGAATCAGATGTGTAGCTTGGGGAGGGTTATTTGAAAACACTCCCTGTCCCGAATGGAAGGACCCTACCTAAACCTTTATCAGTAGTTAGCTATTTCATTTTTACTGACCTTATGCAATAACGAGGGTATATTTGTACATACAGTACTGATCTAAATAAAAGAACAATTTATTCAAATGCATTTCTTATCAATAAGTAATTGCCACAGGATTTTGAAATTTATAGAAATCGTAGCTCTTGGTATATACTTCATGAACGAGAAATCTTTTAACGATAGTAGTCAAGGGAAAGAAGATATTGAAGATTTATTTGAAAAGATACAGTGGACAAAATAAGCGAATGGATGTACAATAATATTCTTTTACGGTGAAGTTCACAAAATAAAAACTCAACGTTTGGAAATAATTCAACTAAAAACAAATAGTATAGAGTATAAAGACCTTTATTAGCAATAACATCAGCACACCAACGCTCATAGAACATGGCACATTTCTTGTACAGAAATAGTTTTATTTTTTCTATAGATCTCCCAGTTTTCTCCATAAATCGGTGACAGGGTTTGGGTTTCGTTCCCTAGTCTTGTCTCCTGTTATCCTCTACAAGTTAATGATGGGATTCAAGTCGGAACTTTGTGCAGGCCATCTCATGGCTTCAATGTTTTCTTCTTATAGAAAGAACAAACCTTTCACTCGTTCTGCAGTGAGTGTGGCAGGGGGCGTTGTCTTGCATAAAAATGGCCGACTGATTGGAATATGTAGAGAAGGAATGACATATTACATCCCTAAGTTTTGATACACCTTAGCATTTAATGTCTTTCAATTCTCACGATAGGTCCAACACAATCAGAGGAGAACATCCTACCATACCATGAGACTTTCACCTCCAAACAGATTTGTGGACACATTTTGGTTTAAGTCTGTTGCCTGTGCGGCGACAAGCAAAATATCCGCTGTCAGATCTAACTAAATTGAATTTACTTTCTACACTGAAATAAACTTCAGACCAATTCTCATCCTTCTGAATATTTTGTTCTTCCACGTATTCATATCAAGTCTTCTGATTCTTTTTTACTAGATCTAGTCGCTGAGAAACAAGCTTTCAATCATAATTTGTTCAATCGTCGGGCCACTGTACGATGGCTCAACCCTTTGTTGAAATCTGCTTTGATTTTCTTTGGTGTCTGGACAGTCAGATGGTTCAGGGTCGGCCTGTATTATTGAGCGTAGTGTAGAGATCGGTCCTTGGAGGAGACCGATCTTTACGCTATCTCCAATATACACAGAATATCTCTGACCAACCATTTCAAACAATTAACATTTCCACTGGAACGGTTTTTTTTAGAAACTGTCAACTAAATCTGTCGACATTGGTTCCTTCTGACCAATCTTTCCACAACGCATTTTATTTATAACCTGTTCCATACAATATCCAAGTTAGCGGGAGAATCTCTGCATGATCTCCAGCAGCCTACAGTACCTGTTCAACAAAGTCGGCTATCCATCTAGATATTGACCAGGCTCGACGTTGCTTAACTTCGATGATCGTAAGAGAACCGATGTATCAAATTCAACTTGGCCGTAACGACAACTCGTTAAAGGCCGATCTCACTCAGAAGGTTCTTGGGAAGTAAATTGTAAAAACTCCTGATCCATTACCTAGTAGCAACGAGCCGGGGGCCTTTTATTGAACAAAATAAATGGACAGATTTGGTAAGTCACTAAATACAAACTGTCACCTGACCAATGTCTTTTGGCAGCATTTTGTGTTGGGGATGATCAATCAAAACATCGCCATGGGGGCTGATCAAAGAATTAGTTACTTATCTCGCCTTTCGTTGAACAATAATCATAAAATAGTCTGAATTCTCAAAAACAAAAAAAACCCCGAAAAACAAGTTCAATCTTCTATTCCTTCCTTCGACAGAGCAAGCTCAACCTTCACAAACAAGTCGATCCCACCTATCCTAAAAAGAAGAGTATACAACCAATGAATCCTCCCCATAGTCACTTATGGAGCTGAAACATGGAACCTAACCAAGAGACAGACTCGCAGACTGAGAAGCATGCAGCACAGTATATAAGGAAGAAAACAGGAGTCAGAGACATCATAGAATCTATTGAAAAAAACTTAAATGGCAATGGACAGGTCATGTTACGAGAATGACAGACAACCAATGGATATCACGATTCACAACATGGATCCCCGGAGATCACATGCGAAACCGAGGCCGACAGAATACAAGATGGATAGATGTACTAGACGAATTCAGAAAATACTGGCTCGCCGACGCCCATGATAGAGAAATGTGGCGAATCCTGAAGAGGGTTCATGTCCAAAAGACTGATGATGATGATGATGATGATATCTAGAAAACCTTCTTTTTTTTTGTTTCTTCAAAATACCCCCTTTTGATAGGTTTTTAGAATGGTTCAATTTACAACGTAAGTTTCTGCTAATTTGATCACTAATTTATATCCAGCAGCATATGTGTTTGGTTTTTCAAGAGTCACTTTTTCAGTGCTCACCAAAATACGAGAAAAGTAACTCATTCAAAAGTAACTTCAAATCTTAATGCTGCAGTTGTTGAATTATGGACTATGATAGCGAGTTAGTTTCTTTTTCATATCTGAAATCAGATATTTAGCCGATTCAGCAAATGGAAAGAAAGTCATGAATAGCCCCAAAGCCTGCGCGATGGAGTTTTAACGTGGGATGTGCACTGCCGACCCAACCCTTTGAACCAAGGGTTTGCATGTTATATCTACAGAAGTGGAAAGATGGGAGCAGGGCTCTTGGGTCGTAGGTTTTGTGGGGTTTCGCTGACAGATGCACGAGCTATCTGTGGAGGTCTGCCGACCCTTTGATGAAGTATCAGGGAATTGAAAGCAGATGCTTGACCTAGAGTAACCCAACAGCACGGCTGCTTCCGCAGATTGAAGCGCACGTCTAAGACCCTGCGCTGTAACATACACCAAAGCTGGTTGTACAGGTCTACCGAAGCTTTTATAATTAGTACTCCATAGATATGACTAGATGAAAAGAAAAGTCCACACACACACACACACACACACACATATATATATATATATGTATATATATTCCTATGGAAGAGTATTGCATAAGCTTACAATGGATGATTTACCCCTCTTAGAGAGTGCTCAACCCTGAATAGAGGAGCATTGATTATTGTGTCATCCACAGACAGCTGTTTCGATGTATTACATCTCTTCAGTGTTGGTATAGACTTTCCATTATCCCATCCAGTACCGCGAGGCAGAATTGAAACCTTCACTTCAAACCCGGAGGCCGATATCCTACGGAACTGGACGGTCAGTAAGGCTGAATTAAAGCGATATATCTATTTACACAGAAATTCCTCATCCACCAGAATGCTCTATTCCTATGGAAGAGCATTGCATTAGCTTACGATATGTGTGTGTGTGTGTGTTTGTGTGTGTGTGTGTGTGTGTGTGTGTGTGTGTGTTTGAAGATATTCAGAATTATATGTCAATTTAAGCCATTGCGTGCGCGAATATGTGTGTGTGTATTGTGTTGGCGTATTCGATTGTGCTAATGTACTGACTGTAATTGGATATG
Organism: Thysanoteuthis rhombus; assembly: GCA_963457665.1. Taxonomy (NCBI): domain Eukaryota; kingdom Metazoa; phylum Mollusca; class Cephalopoda; order Oegopsida; family Thysanoteuthidae; genus Thysanoteuthis; species Thysanoteuthis major. Next base: position 3,761,532 of record OY735241.1, read on the forward strand.
TGTGTGTATGTGCGTGTGTATGTGTACTGACGATCGTACCTGTGTGCATATAAATGCGTGTGCTTATATATGTGATGATATACTTACTGTACTTGCGTGTGTATCTAAGCATAGTGAAGAGTATGACTGTGTGCGTATATGTGAAGGTGTCCATCTATGAACAGATATACTAACTTGTGCGTGCGTATGCTTGAGTGTGTGTGTGTGTGTGCATGCATGTGACAGGTGTGCCCGTATTCATATACATGTGTGTGCTCATGTATGTGAAGAAGTAATTATGTGTACCAGTATGCTCATACATACATATGCATATGTATGTGCTAATGTACTCTGTATGTATGACAAAAGAACCCATGCTGATGACTGTGATGATGTACTAACTAGATTCGCGTGTGTATGTATGTGGTACATGTGCATGCATACATATACATGTATGTGCTTTCGTGAGTACCGATGAACTTTCATCTGTGTGTGTGTATGACGAGTATGTCTGCGTATACATCTATGTGCCAAAATACCCATCTGGTACATGTATATGTATGTGCTTATGTATATCCTTATTTATTTGTGCGTGTGTGACGAATGTGCCAATATGCATATACATGTATGTGCTTGTGTGTGTCCTTACATACTTGTACATGTTGGTGTGACGAGTGTGCCTCTATGCATACACATGTATGTGCCTATGTGTTTCCTCTTATACTTGTGTGTGTGTGTGTGCGTGTGACGAATGTGCCTATATGTATATACATATATCTGCCTATGTCTATATTTATATACTAGTGCGTGTGTGTACGACGAGTGTCCCTATATGCATATACATGTATGTGCCTATGCGCGTCCCTATATACTTGTGCATGTATGTGTGACGAATGTGCCTGTATGCATATACATATATATGCCTATGTGTATATTCATATACTGGTGCGTGTGTGTGTGATGAATGTGCCCATATGCATATACATGTATGTGCTTATGAGTGTCTTCATACATTTGTGCATGTGGGTGATGAGTGTCCCGATATGCACATTCATGTATATGCCTATGTGCGTCCTTATGTACGTGTCGGTGTGACAAATGTGCCCATTAACGTTATATACTTGTGCATATGTCTGTGACGAATGTGCCTGTGTGCATACACATATATGTGCCTATGTGTATATTCATATACTGGTGCGTGTGTCTGTAACGAATGTGCCTATACGCATATACATATATATGCCTATGTGTATATTCATATACTGGTGCGAGTTTGTCATGAATGTGCCTAGATGCATATACATATATGTGCTTATGAGTGTCTTTATATACTTGTGCGTATGTCTGTAACGAATTTGCCGATACGCTTATACATATATATGCCTATGTGTATATTCATATACTGGTGCGTGTTTGTCATGAATGTGCCTAGATGCATATACATATATGTGCTTATGAATGTCTTTATATACTTGTGCATGTGTGACGAGTGTACCCATATGGATATACATGTATGTGCCTATATACAT
>OY735241.1:3773039-3865539 GCA_963457665.1 Thysanoteuthis rhombus
TTGTGAAGCACATGCCTACGATCACGTACAAGGAATATGCCCAGATAGTTACAGGTGACATAGCCTGTATTATGAGCGGGGGGTCCCCCTTTTGCCCCTCTTCCCTCAGTGGACGCCCACGGTGGGATACCTGCATGGATGAATTGGTAGGGTCATGGATTTGGGTGACTCCTCTTGGTGCAGACACCGTAACCTACCCGACTCAACACTAGTCTACTGACACAATTACCACAAAGGTGTGGCGGATATCGATATATTTTCGTAGGTAGGTAATTTAAGCGGCAGATAGGTGAGGAAGTGCGATCATGTACTATGCTAGATCAAAATAACTGGAGACCCTGACAGGAACACAGGAACGGATTTAAAAGGGGAGCAAAAGGGGTAATTGCCCCCGGGGCAGCCTTTTTCTCATAGCTACCTCTGTAAAAAATATTATAGTTAAAGAATGAATTTCTTTAACAAGAAATAAATTGATAATTGATTCTAGTAATTCATTCTATTATAATTGTTTTAAATAAATCGATAACATTATTGCTTTTCCCATAGTAATGGGTTACGAAAATGAGTTTGTTATGCCTGAAAATCTGCTTGGAGCTTTGCTAGCAGGTTTTTACTTCAGATATACAACTCAATTAACTTTTCTATGAAGGTATAACCTGACAGTTCCAATTACACGCAATAAACGAACATTGATGTGTAACTTACGCGACTTGCTTTGTATGAGGCGCCCACGGAACCGGAAGTGCCCCGGTACCTCCCAAGTCTAAATCCAGACCTGGGCTCTGGGCCCTTGGCTAGGACAAGGCTTCTCAAAGTAGGGGTCGGGAAACCTACGGAGATCGTGTGAAGATTATTGGAGTATAATATATATATTTGAAAATTTTTTTAGAAGAATTATTGTTAAAGTTCCGGTCCAAGTTGGTATTGACTTCGTTTTTCCCTTGTAACAACTAGAACAAGACCAATCTAATCCAGTCGACACTCTTTCAGGCAAGTAGATTTCTCAACTTCCTCGACCGCCGATCGAGTTTTAAAAAAAAGATCTTTTATCGCATTTACTTTATGTATTTCAATCTTAAAGAATATTCGATTGAATCGTTATCAGGGGTGGATTGAGCAGGTATAAACCCCCTTATAGACTTCTCACCGTACAAATTTCAAAGACATCAATGTTAATGTGAAATTTTTGTCTTTAGAAAGTTTGTTCTCATGTAGAGGAACAGGAAAGGTAAAACAACGAGATTGAAGTCATTACAGTTCATTACACTTTATACTATTTTTTTCTTTTTGGCATGAGCCAAAGTTTTTGGCATATGTATGTCGGTCGAAACAAACCACTTTTGGGAGAGTAAACTTACCCTCTAACTCGACCAGCGGTCGAGTTACTAAAAAAAAGCTTACAGCTATGGGTAAATAGATGGACACTTGGAGCCCTTTAGCTCTGCAAGGCAGTTCAATTAAGAGAAGAATACAATGGCAAGAAATTGGACAAGAGTTGAACCACTGAGATAAGATTGGCGGTGAAAACTCAACAAACTTCAAGATGGCTGTTGTGACATACTACTGTATTACTTGGGAAACAATTTATAGGCCCCGAGAGTGGGTTGGTCTTTTCGCGCCTAGAGAAAAAAAACAACATTCACACCAGGACTGCCAATGAGATTTCAAGGAAACATTCGGACCAGGTTCGTGAAAAAAATAAAAATAAAAAAAACAAACAAACCCAGATTATAAAAATATCAAATTTTATTAGTAATACAACAGGTCCAGTTAGTCGCATAATAGGAACCATCACGTGACCAATATCTTTCGGTAGCATGCCGTGTTGGGGGTTATCAATTAAAAAAAAATGGGAAAGGGGTGATCAATGAAGAAGTTACTTTTTTCTCGCCTTTTGTTGGGTAATGATCACTAAGAAAAAAAAGTCTGAATATTGAATAAACAAATGTGAACGCTGCTGGACATAAACTAAGGGATCAATTCGGCATAAACTTATATTGCAAATTGAACCTTGCCCCCAGTAAAAAAATCTATGTAGGAGGAAGGTTAAAAAAAAACGGTTTTTTTTCTGGTTATCATAATTCTTAAATCTTTTCAGGTATCCTTTGTCCACAGTTTTTTCTTCAAAGTCCTTGATCAATTCTAAACATCCCATAAAAAGCAGGTAGTTCGCGACTTCAAGGTTAAAAGGCTTTTTCTCTGAACATAATAATGAATAATTGTTAAAGAAACCTATTTTGACATTTTTAATGATAGTCTCAGGTTTCTAATATAACTATTTTACTTTCTTTTATATAGAGATTAATCAAAATTCTTTTTCTTCAGTACATTTTGAAAAAGTGAACGATTCCTTTTTTTCTTTATGTTACTTTTTAAATCTTCCCCAGAATCATTTGTTTACTGCTCTGTCTTCCTCTTCAATTAATTCTAAATACCCCACATAAAGCAGCAACTGTACCTCAACACTACACTTATCATACGGGATTCAAACTTATTTAATTGATAACTTTTTTTATTACTTTTAGTCCCCCGAAGCAAGGCCTTTCAGACACTTTCCAGATCAAGGGTTAGTAAAAAGGAAGTTATTTGAGCCATAAAATTAAAGAATAGTAAAAAAAAAAAAAAAAAAAATGTTGAAATAGCTTATTGATGTTACAATTGTGAAGTTGAAAACACAAAAACACATATCGTACTTGGAATGAAGACAAAAAAGCTTAACATTGGCCGAAGGCACTCGCTTACTCTTGATTTAAAAATGTCGAGACTGTATTCGTAGTAAAACTTCCAGAGGAGAGTTTATTCCACATAGGAAATATTCTTGAAAAGAAGCAATTCACGTTGAACATGCGATAAGTCCTTGGTATGTTTAATCTATCAACAGCTTATTGGAGATAGGTAATTCTTTTGAAAGTTATTTTCAACAAGTTTGTATAAATATATGAATTTTCTTTCAAGAATTGTTTTCATTTTTGAAATATGAAAACACCCTGTCTATACATATGATGCCAAATATCAAGGACCCGTGACCGTTGTCTGGGGAAATGGGTTTGAAAGCATTTTCTTGGTCCCTAGGGGATGCTTATCAAAATTAGCTGGGGCAACCCTCTTGAAAATTTGGGCGTGGTCAACAGGGTGCCTTTTCATAATGGCTGTCATTTTGGTAATCCGAGGTCTGGCAGATTTAAATTATGGTTGTTGAACAGCAGATGAAGTCATACAAAGGCTTCAAAAAGTATTAATATCTAAAACGTTAATGCCTTCAAACTTTATTATTGCGTTGATATTTGATCAATATGTAGTATACTTTTTTTGTATGACTTTTTGGGGCGTCATCATATTTTATACTAGTCAGAACAAGGATTGCGACAATTTTCACTCAATATTTCGCATTGTACTAACATCCCAAAGCATAGAAACATATCATTTGCTTTGAACGTGGTAGAAAATTAGAAATTTAGTAACCACTACAATGAAACATAATAAATTTCACTCTGTCCGATTTTTAGGGACGTCACATGACCTCGTCCGTCATTTTTTTTTTTTTTAGTTTAAAAGGGCCTGTACAAGGCAGATGTAACCTAAAAAGGATACCATGTTTATTTTTTTATTTGTAAGAATCATCCTCAGACGTGAAAAGTGTTTTTTTCAAACGATAGAGAAATCATAGGGTTCAATGATAAGGTTTGGGGTCGCGTATTGTATGATTGAGATGTATTTTCAAAGTGTGCTAACAAAGGTGAGCGTTCCAAGTTCCCCCAAGATTCATTCTGTCCAGGCTAACTGTCTACTATACGATGAATATAGTCGTTATCCAACAGAGTATCAGTAAGAAATTTCCAAACTCCCCAAAGATGCACTTATGTCTCAGTTGTTTTCGCAGTCTTCGACGGGGAAGCCATATTCAGAAGTCCCAATTGACTTTTGGATTGAATGTATGGAGAACGAAGGATCCAACCTGAAAGCCGTCTGAAAGACACTTTTGAAGAATGAGAAAATCTCGCTTTTCCAATGATAGAAATACAAAATGTTACAAAATACATGTTAATGCAGTATGAGACTCGCTGCATAGAATGGTAGACAAACAAACAATATTTCGTAGTTTTACAAGGAAAACGGCAAACTGTGTCAATCAACAAATGAACTAACAATCCAAGATATGGATTTCTTGATCGACGAGTACGACTGTGATCCATTTGATTCCATATAACCGTTCTATTCAGTCTGGCTTGCTTGCGTTATATTTTTTGTCAAAGCCTTCGAGATTGCAATCGGACAGACTGTACTCACATCATTCATATGAAAAAGGAAGTTTTTTCGAGGAAAAATCTTTTTACGATCCAATAAAAAGAAAATCAAGGTTTTCCTCTGGATAGCCTCCAAGGTCTTATGTTGCCCAAAGTAGAATTACGAGGAAGGATGCCAAAAATAGAAGTTTGAGTGAGGCAGTTAGTCTCGTAGAATTATATTCAAACTAAAACTGGATAAGTCTGTCCGAATATCGAATAACTGGAGAATTTCTTACAATATTCAACATAAATGGGAGCCTCTGAAAATGTCAAAAGTCCAAATTAGTACACTACATGAATCTTTCTCAATTGCAAGTTGAGGGAGACTACAATGCTCTGATTGGTGGGGAGTACTTGTAGAGGACATATTTCCTCCCTGTTTAAGACTGGGGGAAATTACGAGATCGAGTACACTTGATCCAATTGGTCCCTGAAGATATTCAATTCGATGTGTCAGAGACAAGGAAATGCGAGAGCAATAGTTTGTGTAAAAGATTGCTATGAAGATGACATTGTTAATATTAAAGATAGTGAGAATACGAAGAGATCAGGCTGCAGTTATGTTAGTGGTTCCAAGACCCTTTCTAAATTGGCGAATTTCACACAATTTCGATTCATCATCATCATCATCATCATCATCATCATCATCATCATCATCATGTTAGCGTCCGTCGTTAGACGTAAACCATCAAAAAGAGTCGCCAGACCTCTCTATCATGGGCATCACTGAGCCAGTACTTTCTGAACTTATCTAGCTCATCACACCATCTTACTTTCTGTTGGCCACAGTTTTGCATAGGATCTCTGGGGATCCACATTGTGAGACGTGATGTCCAGTGGTTGTCTGACATTCCTGCAACATGTCCAGCCCATTACAATTTGAGTTTTCTAACAGTTTCCATGATGTCTCGGACTCCTGTCTTTTCTCTGGTATACTGTGCTGTCTTACGATCTCTCCATGTGAGGTTGAGTATGATTCTCTCTTGTGCGCGTTGCATGCCCCTCAGTTTGAGGGTATATCTCTTGCTTATGTTCCACGTTGCTACTCCATATGTGACAATCGGTAGGATACATTAGTTTATACCCTTCTTTTGGGATTTGTGGGATTTTCTTGTTCTTGAAAGTCGAACTAGCTCTGTCGAAATCTTGCCAACCTAGAGTGACGGAGACTCACTACCCTTGGTAGATGTAGTGATTTCGATTTCAATCGTTGTGTCTCTGTCCCCAACATGCTTGTTATACATGACTTTAATTTTGCTGAAGTTCATGTGGAGGCCAGCTTTCTTGCTTGTTCCATTTAGTTCTCCTAGCATCATTTGGAAACCATGAAGGTTCTTAGCAAAAAGGACGATATCGTCAGCAAATCTGAGGTTATTCAGATATTCTCCATATATCCTGATTCCTTTGCGTCCATATTTTAGGTTTCGAAAAATCATGTTCGCAAACATGGGGAATAAGAGGAGAATACGGTCATTTTGGAAGAAGAGAAATATGCATTCTTGGTCGAAGAGAAAGAAATGAAAGTCCGTGATAAATGCGAAGATATTTCTGTGCCGCCCCATCGTTACGTCACCGAGTGTGAACGCAGACATTTTGAAGCCAAGATCGTGCTCTTGTAGGTTTATGCAAATATAAGAGGAATGTGGATCACGAATGGAATTGCTGTTGACGCAGAGGAAACAGGTTATCGTGAAGTTTGATTATGCAATTCATAACATAAATGGAACTGTTAGGGTTAAAAACAACCACAGCCTATTTATGGAAGCAGGAAACTTTGTGCAAACAAAATGGCCGAAATCATCATATCTCCTCATACTAACAGCGGGACAGATTTCATTTCAAACTTCTTCGGTCAAGGAGATCACGACATATTCGCCAGAGTAACAAAATCGAATAACCGAAACGAATGGAGCCTACAACCGTAAAACATTAAATCATAACTTAATTCGGGGTTAAATATTTGGAAATAACCGCCCAGGGGTTGGGTATTTTCGCCCGCTTATACTAATCATCATTATGATTACATGATGAGTACGTATTTTTTTTTTTGCTACTTGAAGCTGGACATGTTGAGAGAGAGTGAGGGTGATCTTGCGAACGTCTTCTAATTTGTACCAGCATCTTAATATTTTGGAAATCCTCTCAAAAGGTGTTTTCAAAATATCTTGAACAAAGCAGACCCGTAAATTGAGAACCATGCAACGTGCACATGAAAGAATAATGCTGGGCCTCACATGGAGAGACCACAAGACAGCACAGTACATCCGAGAAAAGACAAGAGTCAGGGACATGATAGAATCCATTAAAAATCTCAAATGGCGGTGGGCTGGCCATGTTACAAGAATGGTAGACAACCGATGGACATCACGACTCACGACATGGATCCCCCGAGATCACATGCGCAACCGAGGCCGGCAGAATATTAGATGGAGAGACGAGCTAGACAGGTTCAGGAAGTACAGGCTCCGCAACGCCCATGATAGAGAAGTGTGGCAAATCCTGGGGAAGGTCTATGTCTAACGACGGACGTTAAGAGACTGATGATGATGATGATTATCAAAGCATATCAAAGTTGAATTTTTCCACAGGTTTGCAATACCCATTCCGAACTCATCATTTGGTTGAGGGTGTGAGGTAAGCGTATAGAAAGGATCCGAATGTGGGTGTGCTGGTAAAAAAAGGTTAAGAGTCATTGATTCAAGAGAGGAAACCCACAGCTTGGCAGTCGTCTTGGCCGTCTCGACCCACCTAGTTACTGAGGAACGGTACCAAGCCTACTAAGTGATGTTAGTGCATGTGAACTGATAACCTAAGTCTGATTAGTCACTCGATAAAAACCATCACGTGACCAATATCTTTTGGCAGCATGCTGTGTTGGGGGTGATGAATTGAAAAATGAGAAAAACGGATAATCAATGAATAAGATACTTTTCCCGCCTTCTATGATCACTAAAAATACCCGAATCTTTTTTTAAAAAAATGTTAAATCTGCCGGTCACAAACCAAGGAACCAATTTAGCATAAAATTACGTTTTAATTTGAACCTCTTCCCTAATAAAAGTGCATTTTGGCGTGGAATTAAAAAAAACTTGCTGTCTGTACATGCGACACATACATACACAACTCATAAATAACCAGTCAGACTAGCTTGAAAACTAAAGAAACTTTTATTGACAGTTTCTAAAAAAGAAAAAAATAGTACAGGTAGGAGAGTCATCTTCTGATCCTCACGAGCGAGGTACGAACCAAAAGTATGTTTTAGTATTAGTGCGTGACCCATGGACAGGTGCAACTTCAGGAAAGAAACCCCACCTTTTTTATGGGTGTCGCTTCAACCTTAATCTTTATCTCTCTAAAAAGACCTGTGTACAATGAACATCCTTAAAATCGCTAATAGTGATTCCCGAGCCAATCCTAAAACTTCTGAAGCAAATCACATTCTGAATCTTCTCGCTGACTGAGATAAATTCTTTTATTATCATGAGAGATTTTTCAGGTAATCTGGAGTGCACTAGTTGCTTGGTGTGTAGGAGTCTTGTGTCACGCCACTCTCTCCAAAGAAACGTGGATAGAGTCTTTACCGTTTGTCCCCACTAAAAGATAACGTCCATAATTTCGAAAAGGCTTGAAAAAGAAAAAGACAGAAGATTATATTGGATTTTTTTTTTCATGGCGATTAAGACCGAAAATGCTGGGTCTTTTTCGTTAGTTCCTACCACGAAAACGAAAACCTTAATACTAAGCTTAATCTTAACACCCAACACAACTGGATGTACAAAAGAAATGAAGTCGACACGTCAATTCCTAGGCTAAAAAGGAGAGAAAAGATGCCTTTTCTTTCTCTCACCGTCTACAAACTCAATTCGTGGGTTTAGTTTTGAGTCAAATTTTAACATAAATTCGATATTGGAGAATCAAAATATTTCAACCACTTCCCAAAACGACCAATCACGGATATCTTCTTAGCAGGCTTATAAGATCATCAAAAACGTCAGACTCTGCTCAAACCTACGGCGTTATACGTACAATTTTTTATGGCATTCCTCAAAATTTGTTGACATTCGTTTCTGTAAATTAAATCTTGATATGAAAAAAATATTCGTTTGCATGAATCAAAAGATGATTTTGAATCATGGAAATGTCGAGCACGGAATGACGATTCAATATATGTTGAGTATTTTTAAACATTTTGAAACTGAAGCCTTCGTGTTGAATATAACAAGAATAAGAACATAATCTGTTCAAAACATGTACAGTGAATGCATCATTTGACCCAGATAGCGTAAATAGAATAAACAATTGAAGAAAATGGGCTGTTGCAAGAATCGAACTTGCGACCAATAGGAAGTCGCTTTGATTCAATTCCTGAAACAGCCTCATTTTCTTTTATTGTTCTTTGTCTATTTACGCTATCTAGGCCAAATGATACATATAACACATTTATATAATTATGTCTTAACAACAATAATAATAATAATAATAATAATAATAATAATAATAATGATAATAATAATGATAATAATAATATGGCATGATAGTCAAAGGAGAGAAAAGATGTTGGCTGAAGACCTGAGGAGACTTATTGTCACTCAGCCTTCAGCAATGGCCACAGGACAACCGGCACGAAACTGTAAACTGCAATATTACTGTGGCCTATGACAACTAGGAGAGAAGGGCTGGAGACTTGAGGAGACTTGCTGTCACTCAAACTCCAGCGGTTACCACCAGGCAACTGGTGTGAGATTCCAAAATAATAATAATACATAAATATCACACAATACAAATCAGGGATACACTGTAATATAATGTAATACAATATCTGATGTATGATAGGTTTATTTCATAAAGTGTTCGATAAATTCAACATTAAACATGAAGTTGATTTGGAGTAGAGCTCAAAATATAATGGAGTAAGAATTCGCAACAAAAACACGTTTATGTTTCTGTCCTGTTTGGGCTTCTTCAGGCGAATGATTCAGTTTATTTTAGATTCCTATTCAGGACATTCTTTCGGTGAGTGGGTCTATTATTCTTAGCGGTGGGATTTTCCCTTTATTCAATTTATATGCTATTTATATATGTTTTTGTTTAGTGGTTGGCTATTGCTTGCTGTATTTTTTGTTTCATTTAATGGGGATGTATATCGGTTGGTGATTATGAATTACCATCCGGGGGGTTTTGGAATGGGTGTTTTCCTTATCAGTATGTGGTTGGTTGATCAGTTCTTTCGTGGTGCCCCAATGTTGAGGTTCCCTTTTATCTGACCTCAGTGGGTTATTTGATTAAATTGGGTTCAGTCAAAAGTGCCGGTATTTTAACACTATTTAATTTTTTGTTTTGTTAAATAAGTCTGTTTCATGTTTAATTAGTCCTGTTTACAAAAATGACGATTCCGAATTTCTCATTTAGGCATAGGTGGCATGGGCTCCCAATATTTTGTCATACATACATTTGTTTCATTTTTTTCGATTTTAGTGTTTTAAGATTGCTATCACTCAGTCTCCAATAATATGTCAAAAGTAATGTATTATTTTCATATTTTTCGTTTGTAAAAGATGATGTATGGTTGGTTAATCTAAGTTTAAAGGGTGCTTTCAATATTCCTATATAATATTTTACTTCTAATGGGTTTCTCTTGGGTTGATATTTCGGCTTCATCATCATCAGTCTTCTTAAGTCCGTTGTTGAACATAGACCTTCCCCAGGATCCGCCACACTTCTCTGTCGTGGACGTCGCGAAGTCAGTACTGTCTGAAATTGTTTGGCCTTGGTTGCGCATGTGATCTCTGGTGATCCATGTCGTGAGTCGTGATACCCTTTGGTTATCTGCCATTCTTGTGATATAGCCAGCCCATTACCATTTAGTTTTTCAATGGATTCTATGATGTCCCTGAATCCTGTCTTCTCCTGGATGTATCGTGCTGTCTTGTCTCTCCACATGAGGTTGAGCATAATTCTTCCATGTGCACGTTGCATTGTTCTCAGTTTGTGGGTCTGTCTCTTGGTTTGGTTTCATGCTTCAGCTCCATAAGTGACTATCGGGAGGATGCATTGGTTGTATACTCTTCTTTTTTGGATTAGTGGGATCTTCTTGTTTTTGAAAATTGAGCTTGCTCTGCCATCCTAGAGGCCATGTTGCAAGAATGAAAGACAGCCGATAGACATCATAATTCACAACATGGATCCCCAGAGACCACATGTGAAACCGAGGCCGACAGAATATAAGATGGAGATATGAACTAGACGAATTCAGAAAATACTGGCTCTGCGACGCCCATGATAGAGAAATGAGGCGGAACACGGACGTTAAAAGAATGATGATGATAATGATGATGATGATTTGCTAGTATGTAATATATTTCCTAGATTTTAGATATATATCTGGAGAAATTGGATGTTGGTAGGTGTTTTAAGATGTTTTCTTACACAATTTTCGATGCAAACTTGAGAATAAGGTTGAACAGATATTAACCCGTTGGCAGTGAATCAACAAGGTTCAGAAATGTCACATACGAAACTGAGGTCGACAAAATACAAGATGGAGATATGAACTAGACGAATTCAGAAAATACTGGCTCTGCGACGCCAATGATAGAAAAATGTGGTGGATCCTGGGGAAGGTGTATGTCCAACGCCAGGCGTTAAAAGACTGATGATGATGATAATGATGATGATATGTGATTAGGGAGTGGGTATCCCTTCGGTGGGCTTGCACCCCCCCCCAAGAGGGAGCAGTTATAAAAAAAAAACTTGTTGGTATAAAGTTGACCAGACTTGAGACTTGCGAAGATCACTAAGCTGATACATGCAGCAGGAATCGGGACTTCGTCACCGGTCGTCATACTATATTGGGAGTTGTCCCTTGAGAGTTTTTTTTCACAGAGACTCCCCATCCTGTCCAGATCCCTAAAATTCATTGGATGGTTGATTTACGGCGTCAAAAGACCAAGACTTATTTATAACATTATTTTATTGAGGATCAAACATTACATATTGTTAGTTTCGTATATTTTAGATGTCCGGTTCGGTTTTTAGATGAGCCCCCAAATCTTTATTCGACGATTTTCAGTCGCTTGGTCGATCTGTCTGTCAATCGATCTCACTTACATTAAACAACAGAAATTGGACAGAAGAATGAAATGTGATGTCATTAAAGGCGTAACATCGTTAATGCTATGATGTAATCTTAGAATGTGCGAGTTAGGCATTTTCGTATTCTAAAAAGGCCGTTTACGATTTTTATTGAAAGTAATACTCTCAGGATCTTTGCATAATGCAGTATTTTACAAGTATGAGAATCGATTTACTCGAAAGAAGAATTGATGCTTTTTTACCTCCAGCTACCACTACCACGGATTGTAGACGCATCGTTGAACTCATGGTTCGTTTTTATTTAGATTTTACTTATAAGAATATACTATAATGACTTTTCATTTGATACCCTATGTCTTATGTTTAGAGATCCTAAGCAGTTGTAAAGGGGTTAAAAGTTGTTTCCTTATCACACAAAGCTAACGTAACCGGTTGTTAGCTTCGTCAAGTACGAACTGCTCCCACACGGGTGTTGGAGAGGGAAGGCGGCCAACGATTAGGGTTGGACTCCAATTATGTTCTCCGGCGCACGTACACCATTGATGTGTCTGTTAGCACAGGGTTGCCAGGTATAGGAGACATTTCTGGTCAAAAACACGCTAAAATCTCGCCAAAATAGCCAAATTGTAATACTGACTTACTAACCAAAAAAAAAAAATAATAATTTATCAGAAATACTGCTGCAGCAAAAGACCATCGACCCCATCAAGCAATCATTGACCCTTCATCGAGTCCCATGCATACACAAACAAAAATAACAATGATAATAATGATACATGAAAGTCAGGGTAGTGCCAGTAATAATAGGTGCACTCGGAACCGTACTTAAGACACTGAAGGCGAGAGTGGAGGAACTGGGGATTAAAAGAAGGATTTAGACAGTGCAAACCACAGCACTCTCAGGAACTACACGAATACTGAGGAAAGTGCTAGAAAAAAACACAAATGGCGGTGGTGGAGGTATGGACTACAGCACTGCTGTGTTAGGCGAGGGAGAGATGAGATGAGATAAGGGCTGGAGACCCGAGGAGACTTACTGTCATCCAGCTTTAAGAGATAATCACTGGGCAACAGGTGTGGTCTATGAGAGTGTGGAGAGGAGGGCTGGTGACTTGAGGAAACTTGCTGTCACTCAGTCTCTAGCTCTGACCACCAGGTAACTGGAATAATAATAATAATAATAATAATAATAATAATAATAATAATAATAATAATAATAATAATAATAACAGCAACAACACGCCATTACAGTCAAAACAACCGTAGCGCCAATGTTTGAGATCATGTAAAAAAATTCCATCGAAAAGTAAATATGGTCAGAATAAATTCCATTTCCGACATCACTGACGTTTTTCATAGGAAATAAACATCTAAAACAGAGTAAATAAGCATCCAGAAGTATACTGATTCTGAGGAATATAGATATTATTGACAAACTATACCCGTCAAAATTAAGCTTCCAAAAATCAAAACAAAATTTTTTAGAAGTGGTCTAGTGGAGTACTGATGCCATTTTCCAAGTCTGTAGATCGAAACGGCGCCAACAGGAGTGCTGGAACATACAAATAAATTCAGAAACAAAGGAAAGCTCTCAAATACAAAAGAGGATATAGCCCTTCGCCATCTTTGATGGCTACGGTGGTTCAATGATCTAAACATGTACTAGGCATATTTGCAAACCAATTTGTCCATTTAAATTGGATATTCTGTAGCATTCACGTTCCTGATATAACCTCAAAGTTATAATGTATTGGTCCATGTGAATATATTAACACAACTAATAAAAAAATAAAAGGGTTTTAAATTGAGTCAATTATGACATAATAATGAAGATTACATTCTAAAATCTCTTTAGACTTTAAGAAACAAGAAATTAGGGACACTTGAATCATTAAAAATAAATGACCCAATAACAAAGCTTGAGGCTCCTTGGTGCCGATCCATACATAAATAACACAGTCATAAATATGCTAGTCTGAAGATATTATATACATATATGCAAATTATTTTGTTCATCTGCTCACGTTCTAAATATACCCTAACGTACATAGTGGACTCACCATAATCTGATTTATTTATGACTGAGAGATGATATGGAAAAGCTGGGCTGGGGGCAATGTGATCGTCTACTGTCATAACGATTATTACGTGAAATTTTCCATGTGTCAAAGGAACGCAGTGTGAGCGACGAAGAGAAAAAAGCTTGCATTATTTTATGTTATGAAGAATTCGAACACAAATACTAATTTAATTTTTGTGATAAATTAAAAAAGTCTGATGAATATTAGTGAAATTCAAAATAGAAACTTGAATAGAATTATAAAATAGAATTAATTTGAATAGAAGTATAAGTCTGATATATGACTAGAACTCCAATTTAATAAAAACGAGCGTAGGACTATTCGAACGCGGATGTTGAATTTTTCCCTGTTTTAACAACTACTCGCTTTCATGATGAATTTCATTTCATTTTTACTGCAAAACTACTTCTAATCTTATTTTTCCTGCTTTATTTCTTGACCAATTTTTCTATTCACCGACAACGATTATTATCTAAAGTTTTGTAAGCCAAATATCAACTGTTGATCATGTGATACAAAAATTTATATATTTATCATCGAGGATAGAAATATATACGTTACATGATTATTTTCTATATGAATTATTATTGGACTTTTTTTTCATTATTAAAATATCTACTACATCGGTTTTGGGCTCCTTACTGCCAACCCACACATAAATAACACAGTCATTCCTGACGGGTATTTTATTTTATAATAATAATAATAATAATAATAATAATAATAATAATGATGATGATGATGATAATGATAATGATTGACTCTCTGCGTAGGGGTAGATTTTGAACTGGGGGCGAGTTTAAAGAGAACGTGACTATGCAGCGGGTGGTGACCCCGAAAGAATACTTTGCAGACTAGGATCACTTCCAATGGGGGGGGGGGTACTTTGAAGAGGGGACTACTATGCCATTGCTCGAGACAGGCTATTTTTTGGTCCATATGAAATGGCTGAATACTTTCCGAAAGACTTCGTAGATGCTTGTCGGATAGCCATCTATGGTACGAAGCCCCGATTTCTGAAGATCCGTTCCAGGATCGAACTCTCGAGCAAAGTTTTGCTCGAACAGCAAGCAATATTTCTCTACAATGGGCGCTCGAGTGGAGGAGTCCAAAAAATGTCATCCTACGTGAGTTACAAAATAGCTCTGTCACGTTCCGTACACACATGGACATAACTCGATAACTGGCCATTGAACGAAGTTAACATTCGCCAGGTATGTAAAATCCTGCCACATAGCAGTGCAGTGTACTTCAATCGTCTGTAGACACAGGGCAGCGGTTATTTCAATCTGTAGTGACTCCGTAAATTCAAACACGCTAGTATACTTGTAATTTGAGTCTAAAGCGTCAAGTTCACTCGGGTGATTGTCACAGCGTATTATTTTCACTGGTTGACGTGATCCCTCTTAGCGTAACATCTATTTCGCAGTTAAATATCTGTCATCGTATCGTTTTAATTTCAACGATGAACATAACACGAAGGGATTTATTTTCATGGCGTTAAGTATGTGTATAGTACGCATGCGCTGAATGTATTTTGTCACGATTTCAATTCAATGCAATTCTAAACTATTCCATGTTCATATTCTTCATACAAATAAAGCTTGAATTTTTTTCTCGAAATTTTAGATTGTTAATTTTATTTTTTGGAATCGGACGGAGGACGACCACATTGGTAAAGTCATTTTCTTAAATCTAGGAGAAGCATAAAAATTTCTGCCAGCTTTATAATAGCAAAGACTTCTCTATATCGAAAATATGACTAACTTTTAAGTAGTAACCTTTTTTTTTAATCCTGCGACCATGTTGCGTTGATTTCTTTTTGTTAAACATAAATCCGTATCAATTAGGAAACAAATATGTACAAAGAATTACGCCTAAAACTACTGCTGCCTAGAGCGCATTTGCTGTGCCAGTAATATTCGTGAATAAAAATGTTTTCTTTTGTTTTTGTTTTGTATTCGTTGTGTTAGAAAGGAAGAATGGTCACATTCTCTATTGTCTGCTGCTAGGTAACACCGGCATTATTGAAAATGTTTACGTTAAAAAAGACTCTCGTCGGCACATCACATATCACGCGTTCATAAATGCCTTTGGCAAAAATTGTACATTATTCTAGAGATTCACTCTCTCTTATTGGGTGCACAGAAAAAATACATACATTTTTATACGTGTACAACAAACATACCAAAGCCATACCACATAAACAAGGCTGAAAGTCGAACCATAGATTCTCTAGTCCGATCTTTGGTGCGTTTAAAAGCCCCTTCGTTTAGAAGCCCATTGATTTCAAAGCTCCCACCCTTGAAAGCCCTTTCTTCTGACAGACCCTTCATTTAACGCTAATATCGTAGTAAAATGGAAGATCATACATGCAATTGACGCGTGTTTGTATTCTGACGTGGTACAACAGTCATTTGCAAAAATTTAGGAACATTCAAAGAAATTTGATTTTTGTCTTTTAACAATTCTAAATACTTTTGTTCATCCATTATAGTCCCAGGAAACAAAAAAAATACAGTCTGGTCGTTTTTGTTCATGGCACCCCAGACGTCTGGCTAATTGGGTGTTTCTTAGTAGAGACGGTGTATATTTCATCGAATTTACGTCCTATAGGTCTCTGAATATGCCTTTTACGTATCAAAAGTTATTGCAGCGTAGATTTGTCCGAGAACAAAACGGCAGCCCATTTTCAGTGGTCCAATGAAGATGTTTCTTAGCAAAAGCCAATCTCTTCTTTTCATCTGCGGAGTCAACCCAGGTTCAACTGGCAGTCAGTATGATTTTAGTGTGAATTCTCTGTTCAAACAGCTCGAAATAGTGCTGAAACTTACATGCATCCCTTTTAGTAAGAGATTGGCACGAACCTTTCTACATGAGTTCATGGGTGACCGATATATAACACGTTTAATGGTATGGTCCTCTTTGGGTGTAGTTTTCCGGGGTCTTCCAGGTCGCTTATCGCGATGTTCCATCTGTCTTGAATTTCTGGATGGCTTGATGCACTGAACTTTTGCTTAACAATAATTTCTTTGAGATTTACCACTCTGGATATCCTTCTTTCTTAAAAAATAAAACCCTACTATCTGAGGGTGTGTAACCAATGCATCCTCCCAATAGTCACTTATGGAGCTGAAACATGGAACTTAACCAAGAGATAGACCCGTAAGCTGAAAACCATGCAACGTGCACATGAAAGAATAATGCTGGACCTCACATGGAGAGACCACAAAACAGCACAGTACATCCGGGAAAAGACAAGAGTTAGAGACATCATAGAATCCATGAAAAATCTCAAATGGCGGTGGGCTGGCCATGTTGCAAGAATGGCAGACAATCGATGGACATCACGACTCACAACATGGATTCCCCGAGACCACATGCGCAACCGAGGCCGGCAAAATGTTAAATGGAGAGACGAGCTAAACAAGTTCAGGAACTACTGGCTCCGTGACGCCCATGATAGAGAAGTGAGGCAAATCTTGGGGAAGGTCTATGTCCAACGACGGACGCTAAAAGACTAATGATGATGATGAATGATGATCTGAACGCGTTGAATTTCAGCCAATGGCAGTTTTTTTCCCGTTTTTGCTGCAAGATAAGCATCAAAGAAATCGGCAAGACCTGACCCTGAAGGGCTATAGAAAACTACAAATAACATCAGAAGTACTCCAAGGCACCGTTCTAATTGTTCCAGGAAGCTGATGAAAGACCCATGATCGAATGATGCAATATCTTGACAAGTCTCGTCGGCTCTTTATGTGGGTGGGTCTAAATGTTTGCTAATGACTGTTGAATAGAATAAGATATTTGGATGACGTAATGACGAAATTCCACTGAGGCAACCAAAGATTCATACAGGGAGTGGAAAGGAATGCTCTGTGGAGATGGTGTGAGGCTTTTGACATGTCGATTCGTCAGATTGTCATGGTGTATGTAAGAGCTTAGTGAATAGGTAAGCTTGAAATATCGAAAGGAAGATTCACTTGAACACAGAGGAGTGTCTTGGTGAGTTTCATAGCTCCTCTGTGGAAAAGAATCTTTGGCTTGAAATCAGAAAATGCAAAATGACCCAGGAATAAAACCAGGTTTCTATTTTAGTTGCTCACCAATAGATTTATTTCCCTCTGCCAACTAAGTTGGAAGATGTATACATTCACTTATGTCTGCCCATCCCTCAGTCCGTCTGTCTATCCACACGATATCTCCGAAAGTCTTCAATCTTTGTTGACACGATATCTCCACAAGTTCTCAAAGAAGATTTTGTGGAGATGAAAGCCATAAGCTCCGCAAGAATTGACTAAATAATGGGGTAGATCCAGGAATTTGTTTTCGATTGAGATATACTTTCTATTATTCTGCAGGAAAGGGTATTAAAAATGAACAGTTAATAAAAAGGTAGATTTAAATTTTAGGGAATGTTTCTCTATATTTTATACTTTTAAAGTACTCTCCCTAGTGTTTTTTCTTCAATTTTCAAGTATTTCCACGCATCCCAATAATACGCTTTTCAGTCGGTCGGTCGGTCGGTCGGTCGGTCGGTTCCTGTTACGTTGAACAACAGGAAGATGAAGGAAGAGAATGTATGATGTCATTAAAAGAACATCTTTTAATCAATAGATGACACATTGGGAGTTTGCTTTTTGCAGTGTTGCCAAGTACCGCTCGTTATCAATAGCTAAAACTGTCTACAAAAACGGCTAGAATTGGGTAGACTCTTCAATTTCCAGCTAACATTATAGCTAGAAACGTTACGTATTCATTTAAAGCCCTCTTATCAAAATAAATAAATAAATGACCAGACACTAAGACTCCAGAACAAATTATCGATAAACACATGACACTTCGACCGATTTATTATTCAACCTTTTTCGGGTGTATAGTTCGTCCGGTCTTTAGAATATCTTTGACCGAAACATACGCGTCTAATGGAATCACGTGACTGGATGTTGAGGTTTCGTTTTATCAGAAAAGTCTCGAAATAGGAGGAGATCGGAAAAAAAAACGTGAGGGCGGAAGTTGTATCGGCCGAAAATTTGTGTTCCTAATAACAAAGATTGAAACAATTCTATCACAAACAGACCAGCTTTTGTGGAAGGTGACGGAATTGTTACCTCGTTAATATATCTCAAACACGGGGATGACTGCTCAAGTTTTTGAAAATAAGAACCCAAAAATCCATCTTTCAAAAGTCAGATGAAACGAATTGTGTTAATAATATACTGAAGTGGCGTAAACTTGGTCAGTATGTATACATGATATATTGGAACAACGTAAATTATTTTCATCATTTAAATTGTATTTGCAAACATTTAAACTTACAAACAATTCAATAAATCTAACTACAACGGATATGAAACAATAATGGAACAAATGAAAGCAGAAAACGATCAAAACTGTACATTGGTAAATATAAAGCTTAGTTTTTAGTTCGTAAACTAAATATCAAAGGAGGGGATAATGAATAATGCTGACTTATGCTACTGCTGCTACTAATGTATTATGGAATGAACGAAAGCAGAAATCTTGAACATTTAAAAATGCATTTCATTAAATATGAATATAAACGACATAATTCATGGTAAGGGTTAGTTTACTGTCAAGATTTTAAGGTTAGGGTTTCAGCCTTAGTTTTAGAATTAGGGTTTTAGGGTTAAGGTTTGGGCTGCAAGTGACAACAAAACTTTTTTTTTTCATAATTGCATAACTAAAAATAATATACAACGGGAACTAACAATAAAACCCCACTAAACATCTTTTGTTCTCTCTAATACTTCAGATATCTACATATCTAGTTTTATAATTATGAAAAATGTTTGTTGTTACTTGTAATGCCAACCCTAAAACTGTAACTCAATACTAACCCTAACCCTAACCCTAAATCTAATCCTAACCCTGTATTATTTCCCTTATAATCAAGTTTAATCAAAATACAGTTTTAATTGTTCAAGTTTTCTGTTTTCGTTTATTCTGTAATACGTTTGTAGCAGTTGCATTTGCAGCGTTATTTATCACCTCCTTTAGTTTCTGAACTAGAAATAGATCATCACTGGGTTAATGTTTTGGGTTGGTGGTTAGGGTTTAGGGTTAGGGTTAGTGTTAGGGTTATACTAGTCAATTACGGAATAAATAAAAGCAACGAACTTCTCATCATTGCAATGGTAGTTTCGCCACTGAAATTCCGAGAGATGTCTTCAACAGAGCTCTTCATGTAACAAAGAGTCGCCAAATAAAGGCCAAAATACATCTTACAAAAAAATGACGAGTTTACCTCGCTTCAATGAATAATTGCCACAAATAATGATTCTAACATTTTGGAAAAGTCAAAACAGACAAGCGGAAAAACTACAAAGAACAGAAAGTCAGAAAGAAAGTAATTTTCAACTTTAAATTTTATCAAACAACAAATGAAGAAACGAATTTGAAAAAAAAAAATGGAAATATAAAAAATGGGTTTTTCTTCCCTCGTCTCGTAGGGGCTTCTTACTCATCACTATAAAAATGTGCTGACTGGTTTGTAGTCCCTGGGAATGTAAGGTGAGATGGACTAAAATCCATCGTTCAAAGACTGCTGTGTATAAGAAAGTAAATGAAGACCCTCCATCGTCTGAAATCTTTACCTCGAGTTCAATTGGCTCTGAAGCAAAATCAGGCATCAGACAATTGCTGTTTTTGCTTCCCGTAAAACCAAAATTTCCATTGTCAGAACTTGTAATATTCTTCATGGCAAGGTCAAGAGACAAACGAGACTTCTTTTCCAGTTTATCCATCGGTGAGAAATCAACGATGTTCTACTGATCAAGAAAATCAGCCATTTTAGTTTCGTTTTTAGGTTCTACAAAAAGAACCGTTTGGGTACAATGAAAGAAGATGAGTTTTCTGGTATCTATGAATCGTTCTTTTTCCCACGAATCTGCGGAAGACCGTGAAGTGTGTTTATCAAAGATAGGATTCTGGTTATCGAGACCATCTTTTTTGTTGCTTTTTTGGGTTGATGGCCATGATTTCGATCAATTTTTTTCTTCGCTCTCAGTCTGTCTCCTTGCAAAAAACAACATTAGATACAAAGAATTCAGCGACTCCAGTAAGAAAAGATATAAGAAATATTAAGTTTTCTTGGCGTTACATCGTGCTATTTTGACGTCAAAATAAAAACACGTCATTTCGTATTATTTACTATTCCAATCATTATTATGTATTCCACAACGTCCCATTGTTTGATCACACTCTTTCTTTCTTTCTCTTCCTCTCTTTCTTTGTCTCTCTTTCTATCTCTATCTTTTCTTATCTTTCTCTATCTCTTTCTTCTTCTATCTGTCTATCTTTTTATTTGTCTATCTTTCTGTCTCTCTTTCTTTTTCTGTCTTTCTGTTCCTATTTCATTTTCTGTCTTTCTGTCTTTCTTTTATTGTTTATTTTTGTGTCTCACTTTCTTTCTCTACATCTCCGTCTCTCTTTCTTTTTCTATCTCTCAGTCCCTCTTCTCTTTCTATCATTCTGTCTCTCTTTCATTGTCTATCTTTCTCTCTCTCTTTCTTTCTTTATCTTTCTATCTGATTTTCTTTCTTCTCTTTTTCTGTCCGTCTTTCTATTTCAATGTTCCTGTCTCTTTTTCTCTTTCTTTCCGTCTTTCCCTATTTCTTTTTTAAAATCTTCCTGTCTCTCATTTTTCCGCCTCTCTTTCTTTTTCCATCTTTCTTTCTCTCTTTATTTTCCTATCTTTAAGTCTTTCTTTTTTTTCCTTTTTCTTTTTTCTGTCTTTCTTTATATTTCCTCACCACACCCTTTCCGTTTATCTCTCTCATGCGCACATACATACACGCACACACACACACACACACGCGTGTACATGAATACATATTCTATATTCTTCTCACTTTCTTACTCTATCTTTCTTTTTTCTCTTTTTAATAATCTCTCTGTCTCTCTTTCTTTTTCTATCTTTCTATCCTTTTTTAATTTCTCTCTGTCTCTTTCTCTTTTCTACCCCTCTTTTTTTATTATATCTGTTCGTTTTTCTTCTTTTTCTATCTTTCTGTCTCCCCTCTCATTAAATCTTTCTGTTTCTCTTTTTCTTTTTGTCACTTTTTCTTTCTATATTTTATCTCTCTTTTCCTCTATCTTTCTGTCTTTTTTTTTCTTTCTTCTGTCACTCATTCGTTTCATGTCTCTGTGTCCCTCTTACTCTTTCGTTCTATCTGTCGTTCTTTCTTTTTCTATCAATCTGTCCTTCTTTCTTTCTTTATCTTTACCCCTCTCTCTCCCCCCTCTCTATTTCTCTGTCTTTTTTCTTTTCGTATCCATATGTCCTTCTTTCCTTCTTTATCTTTCCGTCTATATCTCTGTCTCTTTCTATTTCTCTGTCATTCTTTCTTTTTCTATCCCTCTGTCTCTCTTTCTTATATATATATATATATATATATATATATATATATATATATATATATATATATATATATATATATATATATATATGAATAATATTCACAAGGACATGCACCCGGTGAATGTAAACATTTCGTGCCTCTTGCACCTATCGACCTTCAAACCTGATTGGATAAGTGAAGAATACGTTATTCAAAAGTAAATGGGCTGGTTATTCTCAGAATCCACAGGAAACAACAGACATTCGGTTGCTGACGAGTGCAAGAGGCACGGAATGTTTACATTCACTGGGTGCCTGTCCTTGTGAATATTTTCTTTATATGTATTAATAGCTCTGTTTACTGTGTTGGATATTGAGCACTGTAATTAAACATCTACGACGGATAAAATCTGTTTTCATATGTTTTCTGTTTGTTATACATTATAATATATATATAAATATATATATATCATATTATTTCCAAATATCTGTTTATATAATTTAGGTAATTTTCTCCAGAGTTTTTCCTTAATGCTTTACGCATACTTCGATACTATGGTACTGTGTGTAAGTTTTCTCTTGTTAGGATCATCAGTTATTTACCATGTAAGCGTTTTGGGTATTTAAAAATAAAACTGTTTAATTAACATGACAGCCAGCAGTATTGATCAAACACCACCTCCCTTTCAGCTATGATTTTGATATCTAATTTATGTCATACTACATGCCGTTTGTCGTTTTATACAGGATGTTATCATAATGTATATGGATGTTATTTCATATATATATATATATATATATATATATATATATATATATATATATTATTGAGTCATCCACAGACAGCTGTTTTGATGCATTACATCTCTTCAGTGTGGCTATAGACTTTCCATTAACCTATCCCGTACCGCAAGGCAGGATTGAAACCTTCGCTTCAGATCTGGAGACTGATATCTTACCTCTGGGCTACGGAACTGGACGGCCAGTCAGGCTGAATTTAAGTTATATATCTATTTACGCAGAAATTCCCCATCCACCAGAGTGCTCTATTTCTATGGAAGAGCATCGCATAAGCTTACGATGAATGAGTTACCTCACTTAAAGAGTGCTCAATCCTGAATAGAGGAGCATATATATATATATATATATATATATATATATATATATATATATATATATATATAAATTTTGACCTATCAGGTTTTCCATCAGTAGCAATTGCAAAATACTTTATGGCGATTGTTCCTTCAATAAAGCTCCTCTGTGGCAATGATTCAAAGATTTCAATTTAACTCATTTTGTATTTCATTTGGTCGGCAGTATACGGTGAGCCATGTTTCATTCTCTGGTTCATTCCATACATGTAAGGCATGTTTGGCTAATACTGAATCATATTTGCCCAGAATCTCAACAATAGCCCCAAAATTTCCATTATGGCTATCATCAATTTGTTCAGAGAAAGAAAAAAAAAAGGAAAGCGGCTCCCTCCCCTTGTCTGACAACAATAGGATGATGTCGAGAATACGTTGAAAATTTTCTACTATTTATTTCGTTCGGTCATGAGATGGTCAACAATATAATTGACAATTGGAGTCAGAGCAATGATCATTGATTCATTATTCGCTACTGTCGATACAATGTACACTGACGTGAAATAAAATTGCAACACCCTGAATATCTGTTCCAATTTACACAGGATTGAACTTCCAGGTAGTACAACTGGATTACCGTAAATGATTCCGTACACAGACCCGTACGTGAATAGGCTCTGAAATAAAGGCTGTATCGAGAGTACTCAGACCTCTAATTGACAAAACGTGTTTCCGGCTTTAGTTTATGGTTAATGTTAGTTGAGGATATAATGTGTATTAAGCGGGGGGGGTCTTATTTTTGGTCGTTGTTTTGTTTTTATTTTTAATATGTATAAGTAATGAAGCAAATAGGTTTGTTTCTGCTTGTAATATTTGGTGGGGGGATTGGAAGAATACTTTCAAGGTAAGATCATAATCCCCTTCTACTGTATATGCAATGTTGCCAACGCAAAAAAAATGTTTCGCGCTAAATCGACCTAGAGAAAGCGACAAAAACAATGAAATACCATAAGAACACTACTAGCCTTTTTGTGGCCATTTTTATCTACCAAAATAGCTAGATTTACCGGAAATTATTTAAAATTGGGTAAAGTTAATGAAAAATTGTGCAATAAATTAGTAAAAAATAGAGCTAAATTTCGAATTGTCTCTATCTTTTTTTCTCTATCTTTCTGCCTTGAATTTAGCAACTTTTGGCAACACTGTGTATGTGTTTTAAAACGTATGTTGTTGTTGTTACTCTTCTCTTCTTCTTTCTTTTCTTCTTCTTCTTTTTCCATCATCCTCTTCTTCTTCTTTCATCCTATTCTTCTCCCTTTTCTTCTATTAGTTATTTCTAGCATTACTCTTTCTGTGACTCTCTGTGCGTATTCTAAGTTGGTTATGTATTCATTGTATACTTTACGCTTTAAGCACATTGGCTATGTGTTCTTCAATATGTCTCTATTCATACCGAATGAACATGATTGAAAATGATCTTTAAAAAAGAGCTCGCATGCCACGCGAATGATCCGGTAGAAATTGAACGAACTAGGCTACGAAACTCTAAATCACCTAGTTTACTCACCAGACCTCTCTCCGACCGTCAATCACTTCTTCAAGCAATGTGACCACTTCTTGCGAAAGAAAGACTTCATGAACCAAAGTTCCTTCAAAGGTTTCAGGTTCCAGGACCCCAGAATTATATGTTTCCAGCACGAACGGGTTTGTTCCTACTTGACGAAAATGTGTAGATTCTGAAGGTTTCTATTTCGATTAATAACTTTCTATTCTGCTTTAAAGTTTATGGTGAAAAACAATCATTTCTAACGCATTTTAGTGACAGTTCTTTGGCTATTTCTTACTAAGTTTCAGCAGTATTTAGCTATTTGTATTATCAACTTATCAATAGATTGTATAATCTTATTTCTGGAGCCTATGTATGAGATTTTGGAGCGTGACGAAACATGAATACGGTAGCCATTATCTGGCTTTTAAAATGCTTAAAATTTGGTAGATTTAGTTTCCATATATATATATATATATATATATATATATATATATATATATATATATATATATGTGTGTATAATATTTATACATAATAGTTATATATTATATAACATATATATATATATATATATATATATATATATATATATATATAACCGAAAGTTCAAGGGGCGTCCACTATAAATGCATTATGGCAAAATCACGTGACCCTGAATAGACGATAATTTCAGGTAAGTGGCATATCATCGAGGAATACCTCTCTCTCTCTCTCTCTCTCTCTCAAGTTCCAAGAAATCTGATGTGAAACAGCTGAAAAAGTGATTTTAATTGACTTTAAAACACAAACGCCATTATTGCCAGCTCATGCGATCCTAAGTGGAATATTTTTTCTAGGTAAAATGCATCTTGTTAAGGGAGACCTTCCTACCAAGTTTCGAGAAAAATCTGACTCGAAACAGCCGGGGAATAATATTACGACTGACTGACTGACCAACTGACCGACAGACGGACAGAACCTCTTATAGAATGGCAAGGACGCCGCTAGAAATATATCGAATAATTTTAAAAGAAGAAAGCATGAAGAATACTTTTTGTCTATTAGTGGAGGCGCTCAGAAGGTAGATATATTTTACACAAAAAAATAGATCTTCGAGTAAAATTTTCATGAGTAACTTGTCAGTTGTTTACCATGGGACTGCAATATATACTGCTAATATATATATATATGTATATATATATATATATATATATAAATCAGAAAAACAATATGATATGATATATGGCAATGTCCGATGTGTGATGGGTTCATTCTATAAACATTAAACGTCAAGTTGAGTGAGAATAGAGCTTAAAATATGATGAAGAAAAGGATTCGTTTCACAAACACGTTTATGTTTCTGTCCTGATTGGGCTCCTTCAGGTGAATAATTCGATTTATATCAGACCCCTATCTAAGGCGCTTTTTTCTTGGTGGAGGATGTCTTTTTTTCTAGAATGGAGAACCTTTCTCTTATTCTATTTATAGATCTTTTCTTTCCCTTTTTTTTTCTTTTTCTTGATTGAAAACCCTCATCAAGAGAACAACGTTATACATCAATACCTACAACGACAGAACACTCTCAATAGACTCTCACCTAACCCTTCTGGAGAGTTAAATTAAAAACATCAAATGGGACATCATCAGCCTAGGCGAAATGAGAAGACCAGGAGAAGAACTAATAGAACTGAAAAGCAAACATCTTCTCTACAATAACAGAAGAGAGAAAGTAAAACAAAGTGGAGTAGGCTTTCTCATAAATAAGGACCTCAAAGACAACGTGGTAAGCTTCAAAGCTGTCTCAGACCGCTTGGCCAGCGTCACCATACGACTTTCAAAGAGGTACAAGCTGAATGTCATCTAAGTCTACGCCCCCACTTTGCTATTAACCAAAGAAGAAAACGACAAATTCTATGATGACTTAAACTCCATTCTGCAAGATACCAAAAAATACTTTAATGTCATCATGGGAGATTTCAACGCACAGATAAGACAAGGAAACGAATGCTACGTTGGCAAGTTCGGATACAAAATACGGAACGAGAGAGATATGATCTTGTAAGTTTTACAGTTGTGAACGACTTCAAAATCATGAATACATTCTTTAAAAAGAAACCCAATGGAAAATGGACTTGGAAAAGCCCAAACCATGAAAAAAAAAAAGAAAGAAAAATAGACAACATCCTAACGGACAAAAGCGAGACTATCAAAGACATTCAAATTCTAAACCAAATAAACATAGGAAGCGACCACAGAATGGTAAGATGTAAGACGCTAGTAAGCACGAATAAAGAACGCAGAAAAATATTCGACACCAAACCACAACTGCTAAAAGTACCGAATGAACTCACCCAACCCTTCAAGCGAGAATTGAAAAATAGATTTAAGATCATTCCTGAAGAAAACGACACCAACATCACAGCAGAATAACCACCTCTCTAATAGAAACTGCCACTATGTTTAAACCAAGAAACACACAGACCATTAGTAATATCTCAAATAAAACCAGGAAACCCATTGAAAAGCACAGAAACCTCAAACCACCAACCATAACAAGAGAAAAATAGAGGAGACCAAACTAAACAAAATAAAGTACACGACAGCAATCACCAAAACCACACTCGAAATACGTCGGGGTTTGAAGCAATAAACAAAACTTTCGACAGAGGACAGAAACAAATTACAAACATACCCGAAAAAAACGGAGACATAACAACAGACAGAAATAGAATCGTCGAACGCGCCCAGGAATTCTACCAATATTTCATCTCTTCAAGACATGGACAACAAAACAACGATAGGATACGCAAGACGTGGACATTCAGATCGACGACTTCTCAGAAGTTACACCATAGGAGATAAAACAATCCATCAAAAAAACAAAAAAGGAAAACTCCTTGAACCAGATAACATCACCTATGATTTACTCAAAAAAGCTGGTAAGATCATTAATAAAAAAAACTAGCTATTTTATCAAACTTGTATCTAAAACAGATAAAAAAACCGAAAGACCGGAACACGGCAATCATAATGCTTTTACATAAACAAGGAAACCCCAAAGACCTCAACAACTACGGGCCGATAAGCCTACTCAACTGCATCTACAAACTCTTCACAAAAATCATCATCAACCGGATCACTAAAACACCTGATGGAAACCAACCACAGGGAACAAGCTGGATTTAGAAGAAGTTACTGGACCATGGACCATTTCCATTTAATTAATCAGCTGAAAGAAAAAAGAGCAGAATACAAAATGCCACTCGCTGTAACATTTATAGACTTCAATAAAATATTCGACTCTGTAGAAATTCCCATAGTCATAAAGCCCTCACTGTACAAGGTGTAGACCTTGTATAGGTCAGAGTACTGCAACATGTATACAGGAGAGAGTAGACCACTACATCTACCTAACAATGAATCTCTATGAAACCCACAAAAGAAGAGGAAATCAAGCAGAGAATCACGTTTGGATGGCAAGCCTTCGGCAGAGCAAACTCAACCTTCAAAAACAAGTCGATCCCAATAATCCTATAAAGAAGAGTATACAACCAATGCATCCTCCCGATAGTCACTTGTGGAGCTGAAACATGGAACCTAACCAAAAGACAGACCTACAAACTGAGAACCATGCAAAGTGTGCATGAGAGAATCATGCTCAACCTCAAATGGAGAGATCATAAGACAGTGCAGCATATAAGGAAGAAAACGGGAGTCAGGCATCATAGAATCTATTAGAAATCTTAAATGGCAATGGGCAGGCCATGTTACAAGAATGGCAGACAACGGATGGACATAATGACTCATAACATGGATCCCCAGAGATCACATGAGAAACCGAGGCCAACAGAATACAAGATGGAGAGATGAACTCGACAAATTCAGAAAATACTGACTCCGTGATGCCCATGATAGAGAAATGTGGCGGATTCTGGGGAAGGTCTATGTCCAACGATGGACGTTAAAAGACTGACGATAATGATGATGTATCTAAAGAAAAAGGTTTATGTATGTATGGCACGTACAGACCCCACCAACGGAGCTAAAAGACTGAAAATGTAAACATTCACCCCTTATTGCGTCTAGCGGAAAAGTTTCATCTTTTAAATCCCCATTCTGACCTTCCTAGGTTTTTAGTCGAATTAGTAACGTACATTTATATACCTAACGGCTAATCAGACTTGTTGTTATTGTATCATTATCTGATTAATATGAATATAACTCTAGGGGCCTTTGTATGACCTTTCGGAGGATATATGTATATATAAAGTCATACAAAGGCTTCCAGAAGAATATTTATATTAATCAGGTAATATATATATATATATATGTGTGTGTGTGTGTGTGTGTGTTTGTGTGTGTGTGTTTTGTTCATCTCTCCATCTTGTATTCTATTGGCCTCAGTTTTGCATGTGATCTCCGGGGATCCATGTCGTGAGTCGTGATGTCCATCAGTTGTCTGTCATTCTCGCAACATACCCAGCCCATTGCCATTTAAGTTTTCTAATTTACTCTATGATGTATCGGACCTCCATTTTCTTCCTGATATATTGTGCTTGTCTTGTGATCTCTCCACGTGAGGTGGAACATGATAAGGGGTAAATACTCACATTTTCAGCCCTTTAGCTCAATCGGTGTAGCCTATACGCCAAGAACGTTGTTCTGGCTCTAGAGATACCGTTCTTCAAGCCAACCATTCAAAATAGCCACGCCAAAGATCGCACCAAAGGAACTAGAGGGCTGAAAAAATTCAAACATCTACTTTTCATTATGTCTAGAAAGAACTTTTTTTTAAATTCTTCCTAAATAGGTTTTTATTTAAGAGGGGGGCTCAATATGCAATGCAAGTTTATGCTAAACTGATCCCTCAGTTTGTGTCCGGCATCATTACTTTTTCATTGATCACCCATTTTTCCAATATATTGATTGATCACCCCCAACTCGGCATGCTGTCAAAAGACGTTGGTCACGTGATGGTTTCTATTGAGTGACTGAACAGATTTATCTCATGGTAACTTTTATAGATAGATGATATAACCCGTGGACAAGAGCTTTTCTGTTGGTATGAAATATTAGCTAAACTAATCATCGCAGTCAATAATTGAACGACTGTAGCGTCAAAATCTGAAATCATGTTCAAAAGTTCCTGCGAAAAATAAATATGGTCAAAATAAATTCTATTTATGACATCTTTGGCGTTTTTCATTGGAAAACAATCTCAAATAATGTAAAATTAATCTAGAAATGTCTAGATTCTGGAGAATCTAGATGTCATTATAAAACCCGTCAAAATTAGGCGCTAAAAAAGTTTTTAAAAATTCTATTTTCCACGTCAGAAATTTAAAAACATGAATAAATAAAACATTACATGGAGGGGTCTAGTGGAGTACTGATGCCAATTTTCAAGTCTGTAGACAAAACGGTACTGCCAGGAGCGCTGGAACACACAAGAAATCGCACAAAGACACGCACATATGGAAGAAAAAATAGAAGGATGGAACTGTGCGCTACCCTTGGTGGCTCTGTTGGTTCAATGTTGTGACTAAGTGCACGAACTAAGAGAGTAAAGCTAATTTGTTTACCCCGAGAGCCAATAATTGGAGATGAATGAAGAAGAAAAAACGGAAGAAGAAGAAGAAGAAGAAGAAGAAGAAGAAGAAGAAGAAGAAGAAGAAGAAGAAGAAGAAGAATGACGAAAAAAACAGAGAAGGAGAAAAAGGAAACTAAAAATGAATGCAAATGAATGAAAATAAATAGAACAGGTCTGGTTACTCACTCAATAGAAACCGTCTCGCAACCAGCGTTATTTAGCAACATGCATTGGAATATGGGGTGATCAATGAATGAATAACTCCTCTCGCGTTTTGTTGGGTCGCTAAAAAGATTGGATTTTCAAAAAACAAAATCGTGCACCAACTAGTGACTAATTTAGCATAAACTTTCATTATAAATTGACCCTCCACTTATTATGGGAGGGGGAATTTTTAAAAGACAAAAAAAATCTGTTTTTCTAAACTTGATAAGGATTGAATGTTGATATGTTCCGCCCTTTAGCTCCATTTTTGCGTCCTATACGCGTGATACATACATACATACATACATACATACATACATGGCCAGCCAACCAGACCTGCTTAAAAACTGAAGAAACCTTTGTTTACAGATTTGTTGACCTTTTTGTTTGTTTGTTGAGTGATTCTAACCAAAACAGGATTTGGAATTCATTCAATAGAAACTGTCATGTGACCAATGTTTTTCGGTTGTATGCCGTGTTGGTGATGATCAATTAAAATCGGTGGGAGGGAAGATGATCAATGAATGTTACTTCTTTTGCACATTGCCTGAATTTCAAGAAAACATGCTTGAACGCTACTGGACAAAAAACAAAAGGAGCAATTTAGCATAAACTTACGTTCTAAATTGAACCCACTCCATGTTTGAGGTTCAAAAAAAAAAGTTTTCTTTTATTTAGACATAATAAGAGAGTAAATGTTAAAATTTTCAGCGCTTTAGCTCTTTTGATGCGGTCTGTAAACGTGATGCATACATAGCCCGCCAGATCCATTTGAAAACCGGAGAAACCTGTGTTGATAGTTTTGGTGACAGATTCGTTTTACGGTTTCTAAAGGGAAGAAAAAGAGAATAAAAGGAAGAAATCCAAAGGAAAACAAGAGAGAGGGAGAGTGTCAGAATGGGAGAGAGAGTGAAATAGAGAGAGATGTAGAGAGAGATGTAGAGAGAGATTGAGAGAGAGGGAGGGAGATGTAGAGAGAGATTACATAAGTTGGATAATAAGATGCTGACTTCTGGTTGCTCGAGACAATGCTCACTGCCAATGCAGTCTCCAAGGTTATGGTGCTGTTGGTTGCCCGGATGTGTCGGACTTATGACGTCATTCATCGTACACTGACTTTCTGTTTACATACACCCAAAAAATGGCATTTCGCACTGGGTACCACCTTCGTCACTTCCTATATTTTACCGCCCCCCTCAAAGTCACAAATATTATGCACACGTCAGGGCCAGGGAGAGAAATTTTATAAGACGATGCATAACTGCCCCCGCCCAACATAAACTCAGCTCAAAATCCCTCATCCTTTAGCCATCCCGTTTTCATTTGCTTGGCGGTAAACGATAGTTAACCTATTTTATGAATGGATATCCGTACCGGGCATTAATGAACGACTGCAGCCCCCTCATGTACCAGGACTAATTATCTAAAAAATACATCTCGAATTATCTAAAAAAAATAGATTTTATCTAAAATTATCTTTAAAAAAAACAGATGTTTTTGCCTAAAATTGTCAAAATAATACCAGCCCAAGATTTGGGCATTGTTGGTCCTAAATGAGCATAGAGATCCCGAAGAGTATATTTTGGAGGAAGGAAAAATATTGATTCTTAGATGGTACATATTGGTGTATTCATGTAAAGTTTCAAATTTGTCTCCCCCAAAATGTGACCAAGAGGGCCCTGAGACTCTCACACACAGACACACAGCTGAGCCAAGATAATCTTGGCTGGTTGGTAGGCCATTTGCAGGGCTATGGTGATTCGATTATCAAAGAATCATCCTTGAAGTTTCATTACTCAGATCTACCAAAGAAACCCTCAGCCCTACCCTTGGCTCTCCGGGCCTAGGGTGACGTACTGGTTGCCCTATCTTGGGGGCCCTGATATACATACAAATACTTACGTTTACATCCTGTGCATACGCATATTTGTGTATTGAATGGTCCAGAGCTGGAGTCTTGAAAGTGGTCGATATCAAGGAATCTGTCAGACTATTCCAAGTGATCGATGAATGTCTAGGGGTCACGAGAGGTCGATTGAGGGGGTCTACTGAATTTAGGGGTCCAGGGCTGACATTCGTATAATAGGTAAAAGTACATAAGATTTCTGCACCACACAAAAATGAAACTTCGTTGCTCGTGTGTGTAGAAGAGCTAATTATGTAAAATTGTCTTTTAAAAAATAGATCTTTCATCTGATATTATCTTTCAAAAAATAGATATTTTATCTAAAAGTTTATCTAAAAACACTTTTTTGCAAAACGGAGCCAAAAAAAATTTATTTTTCGGATGGTGCCTGGTGGTGTACTCACGCAAATTTTCAAGGCTGTAGCTCACAAAAAGTGGTCAATAGTGCCTGAAGACACATCCATTCACGAGTTAAGAGACAAGGATCAGTAGTTCACTTGGCTGGTTGGTCGGGCGGGCCATTTGTGAGGCTGCAGCGATTCGATAGTTTTATCTTTGCAGTTTTTAATTGATATTTCCGAGATATGTATTTTTAAACACCGCCTCTCGCCAACGATAACGAATTCCTATGCATTAATAAACAAAAACAATTTGAAAAAGACAACAGGTCTGGTTAATCACTCAATAGAAACCGTCACATGATCATTGGTTTGGCAACATGCCATTTTAGGGGTGATCAATTGAAACATTGGGAAAGGGGGGTCAATGAATGAGATACTTCTCGCCTTTTGTTGGTCAGTGGTCACTAAAAAGTCTGAATTAAAAAAAACATTCATGAATGCTGTCGGACACAAACAAAGCGATTAATTTATCATGAAATTACATTGCAAATTGCACCCGCAGTAAAAAGACTATTAGCGGTATTAAAGACAACATTTTTCTCTAAGGGACAAATCTTCGATTCCAAATGCTTTCTCTAGCACCATTGGTGGGGTCTGTACGCATGATTCGTAGCCAGCTGCACCAACTTAAAAACTGAAGAAAAATGTATATCGACTGTATTGGTGACAGTTTTGGTTGAGGGTTTCTAAAAAGACATTTAAATTATCGAATTCTCTGAAGGCAGACACTAAGTGACTGACTGAAATGATCCCGAAAACGTATCCAACGAGATAAGACTGGCGTCCATTGACGTAAGCTCTTACGTCAGTGATGACGTGTTGAGCCTCAAGTGTGATTTTGCAGAGAAACAAAAAGTTTGTATTTTCGTACGTGATTACCCGGATCAAGGTCTAGGCCAGTGGTCCCCGACCATTTCAAGGTAATTCTCTACTTTTGTCAATAATATCACTAGTTCTCCCCCATTCGTTTTAGTAAGTTGGGACAAAGGATATTATTGAAGTTAATAAACCAATTAGATACAAATGTAAATAAACAACACCGGTAAGGAAAATTCAGACCTTTGGTTGCACGATGAAACTCCGTTACACTTACCCACTACCCTTGAGCCAAAAACTCTCTATGCATCTATACAAAACGTTTTTGGTCGGTCGGTCTGTCAGTCCCATTTGTGTTCAACAACAGAAAGCGTAAGAATGGGTTTTTGTGTTTTATCTACTAGCTGCAATTATGTCATCAACAGTGATGAATGGTGTTTTGTATCTTGAGTGTGATGAGTGTTACAGATGTTAAAAAACGTAAAAGTATTTTAGTAAAAAGCTATGGACAGTAGAGGCTTTTCTGTCACAATGTACGGAAGGTGGTCCCGATTGTAGAAATCAAAGAATTAATGGGAGACAGAATTTGGATAAGACATTTTTATCAGCAGATAATAGTGTCCAATCCAAATTTTGTTTTTCTTTCGTTAATTCCCTTATTTCTTCTTATTTGTCACCGTTTGCAACATCGATGGGCAAGGGTGCAAAATTTTATAATTTCAATCGAGACCACCTTCCCAATATAGTACCGAGAAGGCTTTGACAGCCCATTGCTTTTTGCAGGCATTAGAATATTTTTGCATTTTTGTGCATCCGTAGCACGTTGCACATTCAAGATTCAGAGCACCATTCGCCATTGGTCAATAGATAATGTATCAAACGTTTGTTTTCTACAGTGTTGCCAAGTATTGTTTGTTATCAATTGCCAAAACTATCAAAACTGGCCAAAATCGGCTAAAATTTCCCGCTAAAATGTTATATATACTCATTTAAAACCCACTTATCAAATAAGGCTCTAAGACTCCAGAACAAATTATTGATTATAAAAATAGTTCACTTATTCTAATCTAAACTTACTAACGGTTATATAATAGCGTAATTTTAGGGTGCTCTTTCTCTGCTTCTATTACCGCAACTAGCAATGCTACAACTACTTCGTTTAGAATCCCTTTAGAATCGGAGATCACAGATATGGACATAAGGATGGTGGACGTATCGTTGGACTAATGGTTCTGGCTACCAAATAGCCTTATTCCTTGGACTACTTAGATATTCCCTTTGGGAGGACCCCACCTCCTTGGGAACCACTAGTCTCGGCAAATGGACTCGCCTTAGTAATAGTAGTAGTACCCTTACGCTGACCACGGCATCTGTCATCCCTGCCCAAGTTTCCCTTATCACAGATTTATCTGTCTCAGCTAGTTCTTTGGGGTTTGCGATATGCAAAATAGACTTATAGGCGACAAGCACCCACTCCACTGTACGAACCGAACAGCTCACGGTACAGAGAATGGATGCAGCGAGCTGAGTTCAAACTCCGGTTGGGACAGTTTGTGTTTACTTCGCACAAATGCCCTTGGGAAAGGCATGAATCCATCTTTCCCGCTGCTAATGGCAAAATACCGTATGGTGAAGCGAGTGACGCCTTTTTGGGTGCTAGTCGTATCCAAGTCTGTTTCACATATTCCGAATGGGACGAGTAAGTACTTCTGTGACATGCGTTGCTCAAGCAGGAACGACTGAGGTCGTGGCCAACATAAGGGCACTACTTGAACGCATGAAGAACACAGGACACTCACTTTACGGACAAACAGCTATATCAATGGAACAATTCAAACTTAATCAAAAAAAGATAAATGTTCTAAATGCAGGTTTTCCTTGCTATCCGAAAGTGAAGTTTTCATATGAAACCTTTCGTAACCCGAAATGGTATAAAGTGAATGAACAATCACCAATGATTTATATGGCAAATAGGTTTCAGCGTTGAAGAACCAAAAATTAACCTTGATTTGGAAAAGTCATTTTAGAGAAAATCTTTACTGCAATGCACAAGAAACTAAGTAAAAACGTTAATCATTAATTGACGTACAAAATCTCTTATATATACTCGTATTTGTGCGTTTATTCGGGGCTTTTTGTTCCAGAGTTCCTGGCCATACCGTTTTATCTACAGACTTGAGAATTTGCATCAGTCCCCCCTAAACCCATCTTAAAATAGTTTTTCTTTCACTTTGGGGAAAAAACTGTTTGATCTTTTTACATCTACTTTCTCCCGAATCTAGATGTTTCTAGACGTTTCTTTACTCTAATTTTTTATGTTTTCCACTGAAAAACGCCATAGATGTCATAAATAGAATTTATGCTGACCATATTTATTCTTCGATGGAATTTCTCAACATGACATCAAATTTTGATGTTACGGCTTTTCTGTGATGACGAGTATCATATAATTTTAATATTATTCTCATATTTGTTTAAGTGACTATTATCGCCCTCTCCTCCTAGGTTGTGCATCGCAGCCGGAAATACTGACCGAGATACCCCCAAAATGGCTTGGATTAGAGCGTGCATGATAAATCGGCCATGATTCCTGAAGTTTCTAGGGTTTTGCTGGGGGTTCTATTTATTTCATGGCCACGATGCTGAACTGGACACCCAGTAAGTGTTTCTTTCAGGGAACACCGCGATGTCATCTTAGAACACTTATTCCGTCCACACATATTCTTTGAAAGATTTTGTTTACATGAATTTGCATTCAGACGGCACTAAGTTTTTTTTTCTTTCATAGGTGTCAAATTAAAATTATAAAATTAACTTTCATTTTTAGCTTTTAGTCTATCAAAATCACAGGCGGCTTTTTATCTGATTTTTATTTTATAATCGAGGGGAAGATATTTAGGGGTCAAAATCAAAAGAGAATATGAATATCAGGATTTACTTCCACCAAATTCAATAAATCTGATTTTGCTAATGACGAGAAAAATCTATCGAACAAAATGATATATCTCTGAATTTTTGAGATGAGGTATTATTATTATTTCTATTATTATTCGGACTATCCTCATTTTGGTTAGTATATCTCTGAATTTTTGAGATGAGGTATTATTATTATTTCTATTATTATTCGGACTATCCTCATCTTGGTTAGTATATCTCTGAATTTTTGAGATGAGGTATTATTATTATTTCTATTATCATTCGGACTATCCTCATCTTGGTTAGTACATCTCTGAATTTTTTGAGATGAGGTATTATTATTATTTCTATTAATATTCGGACTATCCTCATCTTGGTTAGTACATCTCTGAATTTTTTGAGATGAGGTATTATTATTATTTCTATTATTATTCGGACTATCCTCATCTTGGTTAGTATATCTCTGAATTTTTTGAGATGAGGTATTATTATTATTTCTATTATTATTCGGACTATCCTCATCTTGGTTAGTATATCTCTGAATTTTTTGAGATGAGGTATTATTATTATTTCTATTAATATTCGGACTATCCTCATCTTGGTTAGTATATCTCTGAATTTTTTGAGATGAGGTATTATTATTATTTCTATTATTATTCAGACTATCCTCATTTTGGTTAGTACATCTCTGAATTTTTTGAGATGAGGTATTATTATTATTTCTATTAATATTCGGACTATCCTCATCTTGGTTAGTATATCTCTGAATTTTTTGAGATGAGGTATTATTATTATTTCTATTATTATTCGGACTATCCTCATCTTGGTTAGTATATCTCTGAATTTTTTGAGATGAGGTATTATTATTATTTCTATTAATATTCGGACTATCCTCATCTTGGTTAGTATATCTCTGAATTTTTTGAGATGAGGTATTATTATTATTTCTATTATTATTCAGACTATCCTCATTTTGGTTAGTACATCTCTGAATTTTTTGAGATGAGGTATTATTATTATTTCTATTAATATTCGGACTATCCTCATCTTGGTTAGTATATCTCTGAATTTTTGAGATGAGGTATTATTATTATTTCTATTATTATTCGGACTATCCTCATCTTGGTTAGTATATCTCTGAATTTTTTGAGATGAGGTATTATTATTATTTCTATTATTATTCGGACTATCCTCATCTTGGTTAGTATATCTCTGAATTTTTGAGATGAGGTATTATTATTATTTCTATTATTATTCAGACTATCCTCATTTTGGTTAGTACATCTCTGAATTTTTTGAGATGAGGTATTATTATTATTTCTATTAATATTCGGACTATCCTCATCTTGGTTAGTATATCTCTGAATTTTTGAGATGAGGTATTATTATTATTTCTATTATCATTCGGACTATCCTCATCTTGGTTAGTACATCTCTGAATTTTTTGAGATGAGGTATTATTATTATTTCTATTAATATTCGGACTATCCTCATCTTGGTTAGTACATCTCTGAATTTTTTGAGATGAGGTATTATTATTATTTCTATTATTATTCAGACTATCCTCATTTTGGTTAGTACATCTCTGAATTTTTTGAGATGAGGTATTATTATTATTTCTATTAATATTCGGACTATCCTCATCTTGGTTAGTATATCTCTGAATTTTTGAGATGAGGTATTATTATTATTTCTATTATTATTCGGACTATCCTCATCTTGGTTAGTATATCTCTGAATTTTTTGAGATGAGGTATTATTATTATTTCTATTATTATTCGGACTATCCTCATCTTGGTTAGTATATCTCTGAATTTTTGAGATGAGGTATTATTATTATTTCTATTATTATTCGGACTATCCTCATCTTGGTTAGTATATCTCTGAATTTTTGAGATGAGGTATTATTATTATTTCTATTAATATTCGGACTATCCTCATCTTGGTTAGTACATCTCTGAATTTTTTGAGATGAGGTATTATTATTATTTCTATTATTATTCGGACTATCCTCATCTTGGTTAGTATATCTCTGAATTTTTGAGATGAGGTATTATTATTATTTCTATTATTATTCGGACTATCCTCATCTTGGTTAGTATATCTCTGAATTTTTGAGATGAGGTATTATTATTATTTCTATTAATATTCGGACTATCCTCATCTTGGTTAGTACATCTCTGAATTTTTTGAGATGAGGTATTATTATTATTTCTATTATTATTCCGACTATCCTCATCTTGGTTAGTACATCTCTGAATTTTTTGAGATGAGGTATCATTATTATTTCTATAATTATTCGGACTATCCTCATTTTGGTTAGTACATCTCTGAATTTTTTGAGATGAGGTATTATTATTATTTCTATTAATATTCGGACTATCCTCATCTTGGTTAGTACATCTCTGAATTTTTTGAGATGAGGTATTATTATTATTTCTATTATTATTCGGACTATCCTCATCTTGGTTAGTATATCTCTGAATTTTTGAGATGAGGTATTTTTATTATTTCTATTATTATTCAGACTATCCTCATCTTGGTTAGTATATCTCTGAATTTTTGAGATGAGGTATTATTATTATTTCTATTATTATTCGGACTATCCTCATCTTGGTTAGTATATCTCTGAATTTTTGAGATGAGGTATTATTATTATTTCTATTGATATTCGGACTATCCTCATTTTGGTTAGTACATCTCTGAATTTTTTGAGATGAGGTATTATTATTATTTCTATTAATATTCGGACTATCCTCATCTTGGTTAGTACATCTCTGAATTTTTTGAGATGAGGTATTATTATTATTTCTATTATTATTCGGACTATATCATCTTGGTTAGTATATCTCTGAATTTTTGAGATGAGGTATTATTATTATTTCTATTATTATTCGGACTATCCTCATCTTGGTTAGTATATCTCTGAATTTTTGAGATGAGGTATTATTATTATTTCTATTGATATTCGGACTATCCTCATCTTGGTTAGTATATCTCTGAATTTTTGAGATGAGGTATTATTATTATTATTTCTTTTGATATTCGGAGTATCCTCATCTTGGTTAGTATATCTCTGACTTTTTTAGATGAGGTATTACTATTATTTCTATCATTATTCAGACTATCCTCATCTTAGTTAGTATATCTCTGAATTTTTTAGATGAGGTATTATTATTATTTCTATTATTATTCGGACTATCCTCATCTTGGTTAGTATATCTCTGAATTTTGAGATGAGGTATTATTATTATATCTATCATTATTCGGACTATCCTCATCTTGGTTAGTATATCTCTGAATTTTTGAGATGAGGTATTATTATTATTTTAATATCATTATTCGGACTATCCTCATCTTGGTTAGTATATCTCTGAATTTTTGAGATGAGGTATTATTATTCTTTCTATTATTATTCGGACTATCCTCATCTTGGTTAGTATATCTCTGAATTTTTGAGATGAGGTATTATTATTTTTTCTATTATTATTCGGACTATCCTCATCTTGGTTAGTATATCTCTGAATTTTTGAGATGAGGTATTATTATTATTTCTATTATTATTTGGATTATCCTCATCTTGGTTAGTATATCTCTGAATTTTTGAGATAAGGTATTATTATTATTTCTATTATTATTCAGACTATCCTCATCTTGGTTAGTATATCTCTGAATTTTTGAGATGAGGTATTTTTATTATTTCCATTAATATTCGGACCATCCTCATCTTAGTTGTTTTTCATACAACGTTTCGGCTGTTGTACTCTACAGCCTTCATCAGCTATCATCTGATAGGTGTGGGGAAGTAACGAACCGAACCCTTTATTTATCCGACGGGGGTATATTGACCGCACTCCTCTCTTAGCAGTAGTAGTATTATTATTGTCTCACACGAGGATTGAACTTAGAACCAACAGATGACTTTGTAGAAATTTTGTCTGATGGTATAACCACTACGCTATGTGTCCATGTGGACAACGTAGAGAGCAACGGCCGAAACGTTGTATGAAAAAAAACCAAGATGAGG
This sequence comes from Thysanoteuthis rhombus, assembly GCA_963457665.1. Lineage (NCBI taxonomy): Eukaryota > Metazoa > Mollusca > Cephalopoda > Oegopsida > Thysanoteuthidae > Thysanoteuthis > Thysanoteuthis major. The sequence continues at coordinate 3,813,343 of OY735241.1, forward strand.
ATGGTCCGAATATCAATAGAAATAAAACAAAATGATATTTTCGTTTTATGGTTGTTGTTATTATTTTTTTTTTCTTAAACATTTTTAACAAATTCAATTCATAGGATATTTTTACAATATTTTTTCTTTCATTTTTCGTACAGGAAAAACATCAGCGGCTTTACAATTCATATCTATCTATCTATCTATCTATCTATCTATCTATCTATCTATCTATCTGTATGTCTATTCATCTATTCAGTTTCTCTGTTAGCTGTTTCTGATCTATCTATTTCGCATTATTATCAAAAATTACGCATTTTCGGAACCAACATCAGGCCCTTTTTTTAATCACAAAATGTCTACATTATATTTTAATCTGAAAAATTAATCTTTTTAAAACGCTTTGATGTCTTAATAGAACACATATTATGTAAACCTTTATTCTTTGAAAGAATTCGTCACGACTTTATATTCTAATGAACCTTTCCTTCATAAATCATTTTCCCAAAACACAAAATTCGGGACTTTGAGGTTTTGTAGATTACATAGAGAAAATTTTATTTTTCACTTTTAGGGATTAAACATTTTTCTTATTTGGGGATCTAAATCCAAGGAGAAGAATTTCCATCGACTTCAAGGGGTCAAAATCGGGGAAAGACTTTTTTTTTTTTTTTTTTTTTTTTACAATTTTGGGGTAAAAATCGAGGGGGGATTTTTTTTTACATTCGGGGTAAAAATCTTGACAAATTCTTTTTTCATCTTCAGAGTCTTAGAGGAATCGTCTTCGCTTGTAGATGTGAAAATCGAAGGGAGACTTCTTTTTTCACTTTTAGGGGAAAAATCATGTTTTTTCTTTTCTTTTAGAGGTCAGAATCGAGAAGGAACTTTTTTCTTCTAGTTTTAAGAATCAAAATCAAGGGGAAGATCATTTTTTCACTTTCCAGCTGTGATCGAAATTTTTTTTTCTATCCTTCAAAGTTCAAAATCATTTTCTTCCCAAACTGAAGGGTGTGGGTTATTTATTGATAGCAGGTTTCACATGGTAAAATACAGTTATCTGGTCACACAGTTTTACTTCCCTTTGACAATTTTTGACAAAATATCAAAATTTTAACGAGTTTCGTCCCTTACTCAGTGTTACCACTTGAGATGTTTTTAGATGTGTCCACATATCTTTATAATACGATTTTCGGTCGATTTATCAGTCCTAGCTATACAAGACAACATAAATGATAAGGAAGGAAATGTTATGGTATTATGAAATTGAAATCAACTGCTATGATGCAATAATTGAATGTAGAATAGAATGTATGAGTTTGACATTTTTGTATTAATAAAAAAGCCAAAATGGCCATTTTCGATTTTTATTGAAAATGCTACACTCAGAATATTTCCATATCGCAATATTTTGAAGTATGAGAATCAATTAACTGAAAGAAAGACTCTTCTTCTTCTTCTTCTTCTTCTTCTTCTTCTTCTTCTTCTTCTTCTTCTTCTTCTTCTTCTTCTTCTTCTTCCTTCAAGTGTTACTGATGGTAGACACATCGTTACATCTAAATCTTTATGTTTTTTGATAGCGTCTAGTGTCAGAAATGACAATGTTCGTAATCTTCCATCAAACAAACAATTTTTCTGTTCAATTCATAGTATTGAAATGTGTAATATCCTTAATTGATAAAATCATATTTTAATAAAATTAATTTTGAGGAATGAAATCACATTCAATTCATTAAAAATAAATTATTAATAAATTTCTAAGGTAATATATTTCCTAAGATTTTAGAAGTATATCTCGAGAATGTCGACGTTTTAAATGATTTTCAGAAACTGCGATTAAAAACTGTCAACCTAGGTTTCTTCAGTTTTCAAGTGGGTCTGTTCATCTTCCTAGCTATGTATCTTGCATTTAGGTTGAACGAATGGAGCTAGGTGGCTAGAAATTTGAACATTTACTCTTTATTATAGCTAGAATTTTGTTTTGGGAAATCCCCAACCCTAAATAGAGTTTTAGACGGGTTTCAATTTGCAATGTAAGTTTATCCTAAATTGATCCCTTAATTTCTTTCCAGCAGCATTCACAATTGATATTCGAGAATTCAAACTTTCTCAGTGATCATTGGAGAAAGAAATTTGGGAGAAGTAGATTATTCATTGATCGTCGCTTTTTCGAATCTTTTAATTGATCAACTCCAACACGGCATGCTGCCAAAAGACGCTGGTCACGTGATGGTTCCTATTAAGTGACTCACCAGACTTGTTTTCCAAAAAAGAATCTGACTAAATTCTGGATGTTTATTTGGAGAGAAAAGTTGGCAACACTCGTCTTTCCAGATATTCACACAAGAAAATAACTAGCAGATCTATGGTCCGACTTACAGGCTTGTTTACTTGAAGAAAATGGAGTCGCCATTTTGATTTCTAAAATGGGTAAATCAAGTCACGAGGGGAGACAACTACGCATTTTATGGATACGAGTTGCTTCCCTTGCATAATTCGAGTCGAATAGCTGGTATTTTGTTACCCAGGCGTCAACACTAATTGTTTTGTTTTGTCATAAAGGCTCTGGCTTCAACTTTATACAGAATCAGCCCAGTATATGTGCGTGTATGCATTTGAATCTATCTGAAATAACTATTATGCTGATATAATTTTATGTAAGTTGCAAGAGGATTGGATTTTTTTTTAAAATCCTAGTATTTTTTCTAGAGCTCAAATTATCTATTTGAAACTAGAATAGTACACGTAAAAAATGACAGTACTATTTATGTCTGAATAGATTATACAGATATCAGCGTGTTTCAAAATTATTTCTGTTCTCAATCACAGGAGAGCTCCTTTTTAAAGCTTATGTAATTCTCTACTCATTCTATCTTTTGATGATCCTAGTTCTTCGAGTTTTAATGGTTAGATTCTCCTCTATCTTACGTTTTAAAGCACCATAATCAATAATTGATGGTCGTTCATCTTTGGACTTTATTTTAAGGGACAGCTTTTGAGTGGTAAGGTCAAATATTCGTGCATTTCATCTTACCTTCCTAATTCCACGAGCAGCCTCAGCACTTTAGAAGACCAGTCTAAAGTTATACCTCAATATTGTTATTGTTATTGTGTACATGTTCAGCATGTATATATATATATATATATATATATATATATATATATATATATATATATATATATATATATATATATATATTGATATATATATATATATATATATATATATATATATATATATTGATATATATATATATTGATATATATTGATATATATTGATATATATTGATATATGTATTAAAGAAATGGGCATTTTTGATCCAACAGAATGAATTCTAAATTGCTTTATATTACATAGAAACTTATGATAAATGATTTCTCGTCGTTACACGGTTAATATATCACTCAATTTAGACAACGTAAATAGAGTAAACATTTTTTTTAAAATGGGGCTGCTGCAGGAACTTTGGTCTTTGCATCACAAGTGACTGTTTGCGTGTGTATGCATGTATAAAATTAGGAAGCACTCAGAGAGTGCCTACCTCTGCCAGGGGATGTAATTATCCGTGGATCTGCCCAGAATTTTCTCACTTCTCCTCTAGCATATTACCCAACTCTCATAAATTTTCCTCAAAATTCATTAAAAATATTTTTGATATATCACATAGACAGACAAGAACTTTTTGCTATTTTATGCTATGTTGTCATATTACTAAGATGTAGGGAAGGTAATTGAGCATGCCCCCAATAGTCAATTGCCCTACCTCCAACAAAATTTCATTGAGACCCATTAAAAAAATAAACCCAGAGAGTTGAAATTAGAATGATGTAGCTCGGATTTAGAGATCTCTTAAAATGTATGGTATGTCAGCTCTTTATGTTCGTTTTTAAGGGTCTCAGAGCTGGAAAAAATGAGTGAAAACTAGCGGTTATCTTTGCCTCCGCTAAATTTTTAGCAGTTTATAATTTTTGCGTTTTTGTTGCGCGGCTTTTAGAACATTCTTAACTTTAACCTTTATTCTCACCTCTAAAACCTGTTCTGAATTCTATCCTTGATTCCAACCTAATATAACCTTGACATTAAACTTGACCTTGATAATTTCACAGTTGCAGTAAAAGTAGGTCACTCTAAGGCTAGCCAAACTGTGTGTCGTGACGCTTCAGTATGTCATCGATAATCTTACGAAATTATGTGAAATCCAATAAATTTTTTCAAATGATATTCTTAATTATATTTGTTGAAAGCGGCATCCCAAATAATAGAGCTGAGCCATTGCGAAGCTCTTTATGACAAAAGACATGATTCTTACGATAATGCCTAAAGAAATCGTGACTGTTATGAGATTTTGGGCCAATGGAGAATCTCTGGAGCTCCATACAAAATGGGGATATTATTGCTTTCATTAAACCCCTAATCAAATCTTACAAAATCTTACTACTTGCATCAGAAAAGAAAATAATGAGATGATCAAACATCGTCAAATAATTCAGCAAAGTTGAATTCTCTAGTGTCAGCAGCTGTTGGACAAAGAAGCCTGCAATTATAAACTAAACAGAATACCATCAGAATGCTACTAAGCTCTCACTACAAAGGATCACAACAGGGTTGCCAAATTAGCCATTTTACGGTTGGATATTGCTGATTCTTTCCTAATTTATCCGATAAAAATCCACCATAGTCAAAAGTTTGGTCAATTATATATCTATGTATACATAATACATATAGTACAAATCAGGTTTGCAATATAGCATAATATAACATAAAGCAATATCTGATGTATGATGGATTTATTTCGTAGAGTGCTCGATACATTCAACTTCAAAGTTCAAGTGCTGAGTTGGTTGAGAGTAGAGGTGGAAATATAGAAGAAAGTTTATATTTCTACCCTGTTTGGGCTTTTCACCGGAAGAGGCCCATACACGACAGAAAGATTTGTACATATTTGTATAGCAAATCAACTTTTTTCTATCTATCTATCTCTCTCTCTCTCTCTCTCTCTCTCTCTCTCTCTCTCTCTCTCAATCTATCTATCTATCTATCTATATATCTATCTATCTATATATATATATATATATATATATATATATATATATATATATATGATAAGTTTATAAAATTATTCGTATCAATCTTCCACTTGTGTATAGGTGTTTTCAGAGGCCTTAACAATGCTTAATACACTGTCCCAAAGTAACAAATCTAAACAAAAGTAAATAGAGGTACTACTTGAACGTAAATAGACGGGAAAAGCCTTTGGCCTGCAGTGGACTTATAACAACTGCCGCTGACGATGATATATACATACATAGATTAGCTCCGTGGGCTAAGCCTATATTTCATAATTTCCTTCTCCAGCCACACTTTTTTTTCTAGATATATGTTTGGAAAGCTCTACTCAAAAGTCAATCCTGATAGGTCATTTCAAGATTGGTGTATGAAAAATTGAGGATATATTTGGGTTACCTCCTTCATATCCATGTTGTCTTACTTCATATGTAAGGGAGATAATTTCTCCATAATATGTTGATGTAAGGGAGATTATTCCTTTGTAAGTATGAATTTTTCGCGGTAGTCGTTAAGGGAGGTTACTCTAATTACAATTCTACTCAAGGGAGGTAACTCTCACTGGGAAATAAGTATGGCTTTTTTTAAATGTTTTTGTGACGAGGACACCAATATTCATTTGTTTTTCTTTCTTTATGTGATTGAAAATTTACAAATTGAATAAGATTAGATTTTAAATCATCACTTTCGTTGTCTCAAAAGCAAAGTTTTTAAGGAATAATCGACATTTTCTATACTTTTTTCACATAAACAGGGAATAGCATTTATTGCCCAGTGTTATTTATGCTATGGCACTAAGTTATATATTACAACAGGTACGGGAATCGTATTTGATACAGTGGGCCACATAAAACATTTTACATCGTTATTCGGACTACAATTTCACTTCTAAAATGTTGATCGTATTACAGAAAGTGCACTTAGTTTTTACATTAGACAAAAATATGAATCACATTTATTATGTTATTGATTTGTGAAGCGAAAACAATAGTAATCTTATAATATGAATTGTAGAATTGACTTTCGGAGAAAAATTATACGAAATTTCAAACAAATGCCCAAATTAACCACAGGCCACAAATTGTTGCTGGGGGTCCAATTTCGGTCATGGACTCACGGTTGCCCGTATGTCAACTCGATGATCAAGTGTTTTTATTTTTTGTTGTTTTTTTTTAAATTTCCAGTTTAACATAGTTTTCTATCATAAATCGACGAGTAAAATCACTTCTGCCAACTATAAAGTATTTGTAGCAGAAGCAATAGAGCAGCATTTTGTATGAATGAAAAGGCTTCCCTAGACAAAAAGTACGCCAGTGGCATTCGAGTGTCATTGAGAAATGATTCTTTATTTCCGATCCATGCTGTTTACCAATGGACTTGGACTGATGATCTGAGTAGTTGCAATAAAAAGCAACTGAAATTTAACTGAAAGAAATTAATAATGGTTGACAACGCTTTATCTTATAAAATTCAAAACAGGATTGGCATTTTGGGATTTTTTAAGGCCACATTTTACAAATATAGCATTTGTAGAAAGCGTTCAAATTGGGGGCAGGCATTCTGGGGAGCATGCTTACATTTCCATTCGATCGTTCTATGAAAAAAAAATTGCAAGTGATTTTTCTGTCGAGCATTACAATTGTAGATAGAATCCCGGGTGAAATAGAACATCCGGCAAAATTAACTTTTTGCATACTTACAAATTTCCTGAGGAAATAAAGTTTTTATGGATTGAAAATAGCCAAAAAAAAATCACTCGCAATTCTTTCTCATTTTATTTCAAAAGCCGGATTGATTAGAGCCCGACAAAATTTCTTGAATTCCTTCGATTTCTTGAGCGATCATTTTTGAATAGCTAAAAGTGGCTTGATTTTAAAAAGAGCAAAGTAATTAGTATGCTGTTCATAATTAACAACAACATGGTTTGAAAAAAAGTTTTATTTAAATTATTTTGTTGATAACTGATCAATACGCTGTATAATTATACTACACATACACACACACACACACACACATATATATATATATATAATTATTGTGTCATATATATATATATATATATATATATATATATATATATATATATATATATATGGTTGAAAACTTCGCTCCAGACACAGAGGCAGATTCTCTCTCTCTCTCTCTCTCTCTCTCTCTCTCTCTCTCTCTCTCTCTCTCTCTCTCTCTCTCTCTCTCTCTCTCTCTCTCCATTTACATTTGAATGTGTTTCCTAAAGCCTAACGGTTATAACCATTACTACTAAGTATGTATAAGTATGTATCAGACTTACCTCCCCTTTTCCTCAATTACCAAAAGAAACCTGAAGGATCATTCTGCCTTCTTCTTACTGAGTATACCACATATTAATATTGTCGCGAGTCTTTACGTATATACAACTATTTATTACTACCATCATTTTATTTATCTTTCCTGTTTATTCATCATATTATCTTTATTGTTAATAAAAAATGAAAATTATAAAAAGTGAGAGAATTTTTTGTTTTAAAACCTTGTGGATTCACTCTTCTACATTCTGTCTATAAGATATAGCCCTCATCTATGTTGTTACACGTAGTTAATTTAATGCCAAAGTTTACTTAGGCTCAATGGAGACGTATTCAAATAAATGCAACTCATTCACCAACCTATATCAGTACTCTATTCTTAGTTTTACGGAGTAAAAACTTTACAATGATAACGTTGTTTACTTGAGGATATCAAGATATTTCAAATGATTCTGATTTGACGTGTTTTCCTAGACAAACTAGAGTGGGATGACAAATTTGTAAACTATTTCTTTATTGTTTTGAGTTTCATTTCGATATGAGTCTTTCCTTATATATTTCCAGCGATAATCACCAGGCAACTGGTGTGAGATTGCAAATAATAATAGTACTAGAAATCATGGACGTGGTTACGAAAAGGAAACCTTAAGAGAGAAACTGAATCGCTCATCATGGCAGCCCAAAACAAAAGCATAAGGACAAACTACATAAAAACAAAAATCGACAGAACACAGACAAACAGCAAATGCCGCATGTGCGGTGAAAGAGATGAGACAGTGAACCACATAACTAGTGAATGTAGTCAACTCGCCCAGAAGGAGTATAAGCATAGACACGATAGAGTAGCAACGATGATACACTGGGAACTAAGTAAACAAATGGGATTCAACCATGTGGAAAAGTGGTATCAGCACAAGCCAGAGGCAGTTTTGGAGAATGACAACCAGAAACTACTCTGGGACTTTGACATCCAAACTGACCACCTCATCCAGGCAAGAAGACCGGACTTAGTAATAGTAGACAAAAAAGGAAGGCCTGCCAAATAGTAGACGTTGCTGTACCTGCAGACCATAGAGTTAAAAAGAAGGAGAGTGAGAAACGGGAAAAATACCAGGACCTAGCAATAGAGTTAAAGAAGATGTGGAACATGAAAACCAGGGTAGTACCGGTCATAGTGGGCGCACTAGGAACAGTCCCCAAAACGCTGAGGGAGAGACTGGAGGAGATCAGGATTAGGGGAAGGATAGAGACCGTACAGACCACAGCACTACTGGGAACTGCACGGATACTGAGGAAGGTGCTACAGATATTAATACTGCAACGAATTTTAGCCCTGACATGATAGGTGAAAAAGGGAGGAGACGTTAGCTGAAGACCTGAGGAGACTTATTGTCACTCAGCCTTCAGCGATAACCACTGGGCAACCGGTGTGAAACTGTAAATCGCAGAATTACTGCGACCTATGAGCACTAGGGGAGGAGCGCTGGAGACTTGAGGAGACTTGCTGTCACTCAAACTCCAGCGGTTACTACCAGGCAACTGGTGTGAGATTCCAAAATAATAATAATAATAATAATAATAATAATGATGATGATGATGATGATGATGATGATGATGCACCTTTGAAGAAGATATTTATGTGGTGGGGTAATTGAGACTACAGTGATGTTTGTACACTTGGGGAGATATTCCACACGTTTACGTGACATGATTGGTCTACGATGATTACGTTTCTGCCAATACGTCTAGAAAAAAACGTTTTCTGTACTCTTTTGGAATTACCTCCAATAAGTTTTTTAGTTGAGGATTCAATTTACAACGTAAGTTTATGCTAGATTAGTCCCTTAGTTTGTGTCCGGTACCGTTTGCACTTGATGATCTAACAAAAGGCGAGAGAATCAACTTATTCGTTGATCACCTCTTTTGACAATTTTTTAATTGATCATCTCCAACATGGCATGATTTGTTTTTTTTTGGGGGGGGGGTTCAGATTTATTACTTATTTTCTTCTTGCTTTCACAACATAATGAAACAAGAACCATAAGTTCAACGATGCGTCCACCAATCATGGTAGAAGTAGCAGGAGGAGAACAAAGGACAAGTAGGCTTCCATTGAGTCAATTGATTTTTATTTCTTGTAAATTTGTAAAATATTGAGATACGGAAATATTTTACAGGTATTATTTTCAATAAAATCGTAAATGACCTTTAAAACCGGAGTGAATTTTTCAACTCCCTCCCCCAAGTAATTTGTGGGCAATTCAATTCGCTGTGTAAGTTTATGGTAAATTGGTTGCTTAGTTTGTGCCCGGCTGCGTTCACGTTTGTTTGTTTTGTTTTGTTTTGTTTTGTTTTTTCAATTTAGTAATCAAACAAAAAGCGAGAGAAGTAACTTATCCATCTATAATCCCTTTTCTAATTTTTTTAATTGATCACCCCAACACGGCTTGCTGTTGAAAGAAGGTTTCTATTGAATGATTAACCAGATCTGTTTTTGAAAGTTTTTATTCTAGCTTTCTCTTTAAAATTAATTTTTGATAAATACCTGTTTCATAAAATCATTTTCTCATGGTATATAATTCTGATTATTTACTTTTATTTGTAATCACACGGGACTAAGGCAAATAAGTTATTCACCAGCAATCATTTTGTTTTTATCTGGCCGTACCCGGAAATAGTGCTTATCTTAATTCTGAGATCTTTCTCTAGATACGGAGAAGTTGCCCATGAAAACATACAGAAAATGTGAATCCAGATACACCCTACACCTTAGTGCGTCTTAATTTTGTTTTGAATTCAAATAGATATAAATATAAGTGTATAAAAATAAAAATAAAGAATTCATCATTATTTCCAAGCGATAGGTGCGGACGATATAACCGGATGATAAATAAAGATATTTTTCGTTTAATCTTATTAGATTAAGTATTATGAATCATTATTCTTAGTTTTTATGACTACGCTTTTCCTTCAGCTTTTAGCTGCTTTTTTATATCTATTCAAACGGCCAGAATGAAATTAAAGATAAAACTTCCCTTCCACGAATTTATTCCGTTTTAACAACCATTTAAAGCCTTCAAAGTCTACGTAAGCTATGCATGGAAGATCTTTTATTTTTACATTGAAATAATCAAAATTTTTATTTTCGTCTCCCTTGAAATCCCAGAAAGAGAAATCTTGTACGAGTATCCTTTTATCAATTATTAGAAACAATCAACCAAGAACGTCACCTAAATTGCATGTAGAGGCTGCACCAATTGAGCCAGAGGTCTGAAAATTTTAACATTTATATCTTATTCATAATTATTATGTCAAGAGAAAAAAAAACTTCGTTTTAATACTCCCATCTAAAAAGGTTTCAATGGCGAGGGGGCAAATTACGATACATTACACACAAAGTTAGAGTAAAAGCCAATTTTCTTAGAGAAAGGGAGAGATTACGGCGACTGTTTACGTATTCACATCTTACATACTGAAGGACAGGGTGAGAATTGTTATTAGAGAGGATGAGAGTAAGATAGAGATTAAAACACAACCTTCTCCTCAAGTGTGATACGACATTTCGATCATCAGTTTACAGGTAATGCAACAGCCACAAAAAATCTGACCATCTCAGAATGAGTTTGAATCGGAAATAAAATCTCCCGTCCCAAACATATTTAGGAGTCGTTCTTCAACATTCAAGCCTCTAAAAACCTGTCTATGGCTCCCAGGTGTACTCACAAAACATTTCATTGGGTTATGTCGAGTAGTTTTGTGGTAGAATGTCACATACAAACAGACAGACACTTGGTGAATTATAATAAGATGAAATAAACCAGTTTGGTAAATGCTTTCACATTATTTATCCAGACAAATCGAATTTAGCAAAGTTGCTTATATATATATATATATATATATATATATATATATATATATATATATATATATATATTCAAATTATTGTCACAAGCTCATTAAAAACGAATAAAATTTTATGAATCCGTTTGTTCAAAGAAGATCACGTTCTTGGAATAGTTCTGGGAAAAATGAAGAATGGGCATATCAACATAAGTTGGAATAGAATGAAGACGTGCGACATCAACGTACAAGAAATGGCTAGAAAATAAATGCATTTCCTATTGAAGTCGGAGTCTGATGTTTTGTTGCCAACTCAGCCTCGACATTCATGATAAGACTCGGATCATCATAAACCAAGAAAAGAAAATATATCGAAAATCTCGAAGATCGGACATCTGCAAGGATCTTTTACCATCTGATGAAGGCTTTTTTGGTAGCTCATCTGATGTTTTTCGCAGCAGTAGTTGTAAAGATTTATTATTAGAATTAGGGGAGCACGTCTGACTCCTATCTTTGTTAGAAACTGTCAACCGAATCTGTCAACATCAACATGAGTTTCTTCAGTTTTTACGCTCAGTTGGCTGACTGGCTATGTACTTATTTGTCACACGGACAGGCTGCACTAATGGAGCTAGAGGGCTGAAAAATCAAACATTTACTCATTATGATGTCATTAGACGTTGGCCACATGCCGGTTTCTATTGATAGACTAAGCAGAACTGTCAGAAACTGTGAACGAAAACAGTTAACAAAACCATCAAAATAGGTTTCTTCAGTATTTAAGTCGGTCTGACTTGCTAACTATGTATGCTCAACTTACAATATGAGTTTATTCTTAATTGGTCCCTGAGTTTGTGGCCAGCAACATTCATGCTTGTTTTTAATTCGATCTTTCTTAGTGATCACCTCACAACAAAAGGTGTGAGAAGTAACTTATTCATTGATCACCCCTGACATGGATTACTGTCATTAGTTGTTGGTCACATGACGGTTTCTGCTGAGCGACTAAACTGTAAGAAACCGTAAAAGTAAACTGTCAAAATAGTTTTCTCCAGTTTCAAGGCAGTCTGGCTGGTTATGTATGTATGTATGAATGTGTGTATGTATTGTGTATGTATGTGTGTATGTATGTGTGTATGTATGTAGGTGTGTATGTATATATGTGTGTATGTAAGTATGCATGTATGTATGTATGTATGTATGTATGTAACACACGTATACACGACACCGATGGAGCTAGTGGACTGAAAATGTAATCAGTTATACTTTAGTATATCAACAAAAAAACAAATAGGTGTTTAGTGGGGGGGGGGCAATCAGTTTGCAATGTTAGTTTATGCTAAATTGGTCCCTATTTGTGCCTTCTTGTTTGTTTGTTTTGTTTTTTATTCACACAAAAGTCAGTGATTACTGTCTAGAAAAAAAAGACGTGAGAAGTAACAAGTGCGTTGATCACTTTTTCCTACTTTTTCAATTGATCACCCCACATACACTGTATGCTTCTGAAATTTTATCGCGATAACTGCCCAACAAAAGGCTTAAGAAGTATTTTATCCGTTGATCGACACTTTTTTTCCCCGATTTTCTCAATCGATCACCCCAACACGGCCTGTTGGTCACGTGACAGTTTCTTCTGAGCGACTAACCAGATCTGCCTTTGTAATTATTCAATATTGACACAATATTTGGACTGACAGGACCGGCGAATGTCAACATCACACAAACATGCCTCCTCACCCCCCGAAGGTGATTTAACATTTACCTAAGGTCTGCGTTTGTTCGGGCCCCTTCCATCAGTAAATTGGGGGAAGAGATTCACATTACTCAGAGTAGCAAAAAGAGAAAATCACACCTGCTTGCGTTCAGCCCCCAGACTCTTTAAATGAAACCCTAACCCTAACCCTGTCGAGGCAAACGTTATTCGCTTCATGTGAAAGGCCAAAACAAACTTTCAAACCAGACATACAGCATTCATCTTTTTATTTTATTTCTTATCAACTCGCTGAATTAAATTCATTTTTATTCAATATGCACACAGATGCATAAACCTTCACGCACGTATGCACACACGCGTGCGCATGCTCACACATCTATCTGTGTGTGTGGTTGCACGCGCATGCGTGTGCAAACTCACACAGATATCTGTCTATCTGTCTTCCTGTCTGTAATCCACCGTCTCTCTCTCCCTTAATTTCTCCCTCTTTATTTATCAATATATCGATATGTCTCTCTGCCTCTCTGTCTCTCTCTCTCTCTCTGTTTCTGTCTCTGTCTCTCTCTTTCTATCTGTCTATCTATCTATCTGTCTGCATATCACTCTCTAACTCCTACTCTCTCAGTCTCTGTCTATACGTCACTTTCTCTCCGTCTGTCTGTGCGGTTACTCTCTCTTCCTGTCTGTATGTCACTCCCCTTTCTCCCCCTTCTCCCCCTTCTCCCCTCTCTCTCTTTCTCTCTCTCTCTGTATGTCACTCTCTCTCCCTCCAGCTCTCTCTCTTTATTTCTCTGTGTGTGTAACTCTCTCTCTCCCTCTATCTGAATCTTACTCTCCCTCCCTTCCCCTCTCTCTCTGTCTCTCTCCTCTCTCTGTCTATCTATATACATGTCACTCTATCCCTCTCTCTCTCTCTCTCTCTCTCTCTCTCTCTTTGTCTCTCTTTCTCCTTGCTTGCACCGCATGTACCCCATACACAAAAAAACAATGTACGCGTATATAAATAAAAGCCTACATACGTGTACAGTACAGTTTACGATATGCAAGCCACGACCCCCTTACCTGATCAGATTGCATCCACGTAAGTAAACGTGCATCCCGATACACAAACATATTTACTGGTCTGGTTGATCACTCTAGACAAACCGTCACGTGACCAATGTCTTTTGGCAGCATGCCGAGATGGGGATGATCAATCGAACATCCGGGCGACCAATTGATAAGTTACTCCCCTCACCTTTGGTTGGATAGTGATCGCTGATTTTTAAGTCCAAGTCTACATTTTCAAGCGTGAATAATATCGGGCATTAACTAAGGGATCACCCTTGTCCCATCCATTGCAGCTGAATCTTTTGCAGAATGGCCCATAGTATTATAGTAATCGATGAAATACAGAAAGACTTAATCGAAAATGCTAACTTGCAAGCCGTAGGAACGGGGCCCTTGAAAATGCGGGGTCCATAGCATATGCTGCTTTAGTTACTTAGTTAATCGGGTACAGTCGTCCTTGTGGCAAGGATGGAGGACCATCGGCTGCAAAAGATACCCCTGGGAACTAGTTGATGGCAAGTGCAGAAGTGGGACCCCACAAATGAGATACAGAGATTTCCTGGACAAGACCCTCATCAACACCAGAAAGTGGACAAAAGAGTCAGCTGACAGGAATGCGTGGCGACATAAGGTCTACCAAGCGACCCTCGTGCCGAAACCACACAGAACAAAAGCAGGAAGAAGGAAACACCACGAAGTAGGAGCTCTCTCCGGCCACCAGACTTCCTCCTGCAACCGCCGCGGAAAGGCCTGCCTGTCTCGTATCGGTCTCGCTAAGACTCGGTGAGAGTCTGTAACAGTCATGGAAAACCTTTGTTCGTTGAGCAAACTATAATAATGTTTCAATCTTTATGAACAGCTGGTTGTCTAAGTTTAGCGAGTCTATCCAATTATAAACTTCAATTGGGGTTATTTTTAACACACTAATTAGTGGGAGAGTAGCATATATTTGATACATGTGTGACGGAGCCCATCACTTTCGTCTACATCTCTTTAGCAGATATCTGTTCTCTTTAAGTCACTTTGGTCTACAAGCAATCTAGTCTACATGCACTTCCGTCTACAGGTATTTTAGTCTGAAAGCACTAATCAGTGGTGTGGCAAATGATTTTTATATTGGGTGGTGGTGGGGGGCCAGGTCTTTAATTTGCCGATAAAGTAGCAATTTGCGAAATAAGGGGAAAAATTAACTAAAAATAAGTAGTCAAAATTATTGTGATTACACCGAATCGTCTAGAAAAGAAAAAAAAACGGTTAATTTTGAACTTCGAAATTAAACTATTGTTGGGTTTTATTTTTGTCTCATGACTGTTCGATGACTATTGTGTCTTTCGCCGTAAGAGCCACGGCCATACCTGAAATGGTGTGGAGGGGAAGCCAGCATGGATCCCCAGAGATCACACGAGAAACCGAGGCCAACAGAATACAAGATCGGGAGATGAACTAGACAAAGTCAGAAAGTTCCGAGAATTGTGGCGAATCCTGGGGAAGGTCTACGTCCAACGACGGACGTAAAAAAAAACTGATGATGATGATGATGATGATGATGATGATGATGATGATGATGATGATGGCTCCAATAAAAACCTGGTAAGTGCATTTAGACTAAAATGTCTATAGACCGAAGTGCTTGTAGATTGTGCGATTTTAGACTAAAGTACAAGCAGATTAAAATGATTTAGACCAAAGTGCCCGTAGGTTTAAGTGCTTTCATACTGAGATGCCTAACTAAAGTGTGAGTTGACGAAAGAGCCAGGAGAATGAAGTGATTTTAGACTAAGGTGTCTGTAGACTAAAGTGTGTTTAGACTAAAGTGATTTAGTTTAAACTAAAGTGATTTGAGAGGCAACATGCACATGAAAGAATCATGCTCAACCTCACATGGAGATATCACAAGACAGCATAATATATCAGGGGAAAAAACTGACACCATAGAATCCGTTAGAAAATCGAATGGCAATGGGCTGGTTATGTTGCTCGAATGGCAGACAACCGATGGACATCACAGTTCACAACATGGATCCCCAGACATCACATTCGAAACCGAGGCCGAAAGAAAACAAGATGGAGAGAGGGACTAGATAAATTTAGAAAGAATTGGCTCCGCAACGCTCATGATAGAGAGGCGTGGCGAATTCTGGAGAAGGTCTATGTCCAACGACGGATGATAAAAGACTGATGATGATGATGATGAAAGTGAAAGTGATGAGAGTATCGTAATCCATATTTGACACGTAAACATGGAAGTATTTGAAACTGGAGTTATAGCCGCTGCACAAGGATCAAAACGAAAACTAAGTAATACTATCACTGAAATATCCGACATATTTGTCGTATGATTTGACAGTACAGTAAATTAGAAAATATTCAGCAAGTAAAAAATGTATGTGACTTAATACCTATCTGTATTTTCTTAATTTGGGGCCCTTTTATAACAGATACTACAGGCCCTGCACGAGTGTATGAAAGATGAGTGCGTGTGTGATGGGCGTCGTCATGCAGAGGACAGATGTTTGACTTTCTTGCCCCCATCCCCAATGATATTTTCTGTCTTAATGCATCATTCAAATGAGCCAATTGCTCACTATACAATGCACAGGAAGGCAGAAAGATTGTAAAAAGGAGTAAATATAGAGAGGGATAAAAAGAAAGAAGAGATTAAAAAAGGAAGATAGGAAAAAATAGAAAAAAAGAAAAAGCTATAGATGTTAGATTGACTTATCTGGCGTCGTGAAACAGAATTTTTCAATTAAGATATATGTAATTACCTCTTTTTTGAAATCTTTACTATAATTCATTTTCTTTTTCTTTCTTCTCTGCTCTTCTCAGCCCTAAATGCCTGTAGTAAAAAACTTGACATTTTGCACACACACTCCCCTCAATGAGTACTGAAAAGATTTTTTTTTTGTTTAGTTTTAGATTCTGCTCAGTGGCTAAAATAGTTGAGTTCAGAGTGAAGTTTGGCTCTAAAGTCTTGTTTTTAATGTTATTATGACTTAGTCGACCTTGGTAATTTACGTGAGTGTGAAACAATGGTAGAGTCACTCACTAAAATTACCAAGGTCGACTCTGATGAAAAAAAAATGCATACGAAGACACGTTCCTTCGTTTTATGACTTCGTTATTAACCTTGTTAAACATCTAAAAATATTCTTCTGTTTCTAAGGGTCCAAACAGGATTATCAGCCGATCAGGGGAAGTAGACACAATGAGTGCTTGAAATGGTTAAGGTATATAGATCAGCCTTTTTTTTTTTTTTTTTCCTCTTTTTCGCGGTCGAGGTTCGGTCAACATAGCTCAGTTTTCAGCGTCTTTTTCTTCTCTGTGTCGTGTTTAAAGAAGAACGCCTCAGTGTTTGTGGTCCTGTTTACTGAACTCATTTACGTAACAGACGGTGTCAGACACAGAAAGACTAATGCTCACCAGGATATGTGACTCCGCTACCTTCCTGGCCCTCAGCCCCCAATCACACACACGCACTTGGGCCAACGCTTCCCGGCTAACAGAGGTGGTGAGCCAGGGACACGGGTGCCAATTTAGCTCTTTTGAAGCTAGATCTATCATCTTATTTGTGGATTTAGCTCCCATAAAGCAGCATCTAGATTATCTTGTGATAGATAGATAGATAGATAGATAAACTGAAATTGATAGATAGATAGATAGATAGATAGATAAACTGAAATTGATAGATAGATAGATAGATAGATAGATAAACTGAAATTGATAGATAGATAGATAGATAGATAGATAGATAGATAGATAGATAAACTGAAATTGATAGATTGATAGAGAGATAGAGAGATAAACTGAGATAGATAGATAGATAGATAGATAGATAGATAGATAAACTGAAATTGATAGATTGATAGAGAGATAGAGAGATAAACTGAGATAGATAGATAGATAGATAGATAGATAGATAGATAAACTGAAATGGATAGATAGATAGATAGATAGGAACATGCTGAGATAGATAGATAGATAGAAAGATAGATAGATAGACAGACAGACAGATGGATAGATACGAGATAGATATGAACGTTTTCAATTTATCTAATATGAAACCATAAACCAGCACTGTCACCAAAACTGTCAGCATAGGTTTCATCAGTTTTTAAGTTAGTCTGGCTGAATAGCTATGTACGTACATATCACGTGTACAGGCCGCTCCAATTAAGCTAAAGGGCTGAAAATTCAAACATTACTCTTTTTTTTTCCAAATCACCCACTGACTATATAGATCCTCATGGGGGGGTGTTCAAATTCCATTGTAACCTTATGCTAAGTTGATCCCTAATTTGTGCCCACTACCATTCATGCTTGTTCATTGATAATTCAAACAAACGGCCGGAGAAGTAACTTATTCGTTGATCACCCCATTTTCCAATTCTTTGGTAGATCACCTCCAACGTGGAATGCTACTTAAGTAACAATGGCTATGTGACGGTTTCTATTGAGTGACTAACTAGACCTGTATATCTAACTTTTCAAAACACTTATCTCATTCATGAAATAATTCACGAATATTAGGTAAGTAAAATTGAAACCAAATATATAAAACACTATGTGAGTATATTTTGAATGATAGCAATGTTTTTACACTTCAGTCGTATTAACACCTTAACCCTTTACACGGCACGACACTTGAATAATTTGGTCTCGTGACAGTTTTCATTGAGTAACAAACAAGATCTATTACGCTATTTCTAATTGCTCCAATCAATCATTTGTTTTCTTCATTAGAAAGTGTTCAGAATAAAGGATTCCCCTTTTAAAATTAGCTTATACGCAACATCATGTTCTTTGGATGAAGGCTGGCTTTTGGTTCATTTTGCGAACCCCTATTTCTCTTCATGCCGTTGTAAAATACCCCTTTGAATATTTAGATATATTGCAGTAGTTTGTATATCCCTGAATTTTTGAGATGAGGTATTATTATTATTTCTATTATTATGATGATGGGGGCTGTAGAGTACAACGGTCGAAACGTTGTATGAAAAACAACCAAGACGAGGATAGTCCGAATAATAATAGAAATAATTACAGTAGTTTGTTATGGATTTTTCTTTTCGTTTTTTTTTTTGTTTGTTTGTTTGTTAACTAATGTGGAAGCTACACATCAAAGTGGCTGACACAACCAATCTGGTGCAAATGATTTTCCAATTTTTGATTTGGATATTTTGAGTATTTTTACTATCGCTCGTATTATATAACATTGATCATGTCAAGTAATATCGTGATTTGAATGCTATCACCATTGAATGGTCTACCCTACTTTGGAGCCACATTCAGCAAGACAAAACTTCGCGATCCGCTTTCGACATGTTCAATCATTCACAGTACCCTCTCTACAAACTCTTTTTTTCGTCTGAGTCAAATTTTTACCTTTCTTAAAATAAAACGAAAATGATATGTCTGAAGAATGCTCATTTTCTTCTATCTTCATTGTAGAAATCAATAAGTGAAAATTATTTTTCGATTTTGCCTATTTTACATAAATGCTTGTCGATGTAATACAATTAATTTTTTTCTCAATTGAAATTAGTTAAAACTAAACACTCCAAATACTATTTAATGATACATAGAAAGAAATATTTGGGTCATCCATTAATATCCTTCAAGACGAAGCCGAGTGAATATTTACTCAGATGGCGAACAAGTTTTGCTTAAAAATCAAAATAGATATTTTTTCTTTAATCTAAATGGATGTTTGCTTTTATCTAAATATATTGCTTCAAAGAGTTTGGGAATGAGACCCAGTTAAAGACTTAAAAGAATGTTGATGGATACAAAATAGATGAACATAGTTCTCAAGGCCGGGTCAAAAAGAATGGACAACTGAGGTACAGGTCAACTTGTGGCTGGAGTCTTAGTGTGCAATTATTTCATTTTATGAGTGGACTTTGAACGGCTATAAAAGTAGCTGATTTTAGCCATTTTTGAAAGCAGTTTTTTCTATCAATAACAAACAATAGTTGGCAACACAGTGAAATAAGCAAACGCCTAATACGTCGTCTATTGATCCAGGTAGATTTTATTTTAATGACGTCACACCTTTTTATTAGGTTATAATAGATGCTGGTAAATAAAACACAAAACCGTATGCTTCCTCTTTCTTTTGAAAAACATAACTGGGACCGACCGACCAACCGACTTAAAAGCATGTGGATGCACCTAAGAAACGGAAAAATATGTCCAAATAAGAGAGGTACTTGACATAAAGAACCAACCAGATGATCCCAATAATCCTAAAAAGAAGAGTATACAACCAATGCATTCTCCTGATTGTCACTTATGGAGCTGAAACATGGAACCTAACCAAGAGACAGGCCTGCAAACTGAGAAGTATGCAGCATGCGCAAGAGAGAATCATGTTCAACCTTACATGGAGAGATCACAAGACAGCACAGTATATAAGGAAGAAAACAGGTGTTCGTGACATCATAGAAACTATTTAAAAACTCAAATGGCAATGGGCAGGCCATGTTGCAAGAATGAAAGACAACCGATGGACATCACGACTCACAACATGGATCCCCAGAGATCACATAAGAAACCGAGACCGGCAGAACACAAAATGGAGAGATGAACTTGACAGATTCAGGAAATACTGGCCCCGCGAAGCCCATGATAGGGAATTGTGGCTAATCCTGGGAAAGATCTATGTCCAACGACGGACGTTAAAAGACTCATGATGATGATGATAAATTGATTGTTAGAGAGTAAAATTGAATAAGGTTTGATGAAACTTTAACATTGAATGAGAGAAGAAGGCTGGAAGTCATCAGTCGGGAGACTTCGTCTCCTTGAGAAAGAAACGGGAAAATATCTCCCAATAGAAAAAAAGGTTCATGAAATAAATAGCCAGTGATTGAATCTTTAAGAGAGTAACACTGGGTGAAGTTAGAAAAAAACTTGAACATAGAATGAGAGAAAAAGGTAGAATGTCTTCAGTTGAGAGACTCTTTCTTGAGAAAGAAACGACCAGTTTCCGTGTGAATATTTCTTCGTTCCACTTTAGTGATTTGTGGGACAGTCACACACCCACATAAATCGTGGCAGAAAAAGTTCCTGGCAATAAAAGCAAAACCACAGCCAAGTTCACTTCTTTTCCAACATGGTTGAATAAATATCTGCGACCAAAGGATTTGGGTCGATGACCTTCACATTAAGTGGGCAAGACAATCAGTGGAAAATAATTATGGTTTAAATGGCGTCATTCTTTGTTCTTTCTGAATGCAATCCATTTTTCTTTCAGGATGGATAGATAGATATAAACTGAGATAGATAAATGGCTAGATAGATAGATAGATAGATAGATAGATACGAATAATGATAGATATGAACTGAGATAGATAGATAGATAGATAGATAGATAGATAGATACGAGCAGTGATAAACATGCACTGATTGTGAGAGATAGATAGATAGATAGATAGATAGATAGATATGGCCTTAGATAGATAGATAGATAGATAATAGGAACCGCCACGTGGTCAACGTTTTTCGGCAGCATACCATGTTGTGGGTGATCAATTAAAATATTGGAAGAAGGGTTGATCAATGAATTAGTTAGTTCTCTCACCTTTTGTTGGGCACTAATCACTAAAAAGTCAAAATTTTTCAAGAAACAACCGGGCATAAACTAGGGACCAGTTTAACATAAACTTACACTGTAAACCGAACCCACCACTAAAAACTAAATATCTAGAAGAGGGGAATCTAAAATTTAGAGGAGGTGGATTTAGAATTTCATTCCTTTAGCTCCACCGGCGCGACCCGTATGCGACCCATATATCCATACATAGCCATCCAGCCAGACCGACTTGAAAACTGAAGAGAACTACTTTTACTGCCTTAGTTTTGGTTCACGGTTTCTGATAGCTATGAACAGACTGAGATGGATAGACAGACACTTTTATTCTAACTCAAGATGATTTCTGCAACCTTTGTATGGTATATATAATAAATGAAATATTACAACGTTAATTTTCGTAGTAATGTAAGATTTATCACTTTTGCTCAGTCGGTAAGATAGACGCCTACTGATCACTTGGCCGTGATTTCAAATCACGGTAATACTAATTCTATACATTGATTTGGTTTAATGTGACAGGATAGGCAAACGATGAAGAGTTTACCCTCCTAAATTAGGTGGGGATTGTTCTTGTTCTAGGTGTTTTTCTTGTTCATGTTCTTGTTGTTCTTACGGTGGAAAAACGAAGTCAACTCAAGCCCTCTTCTTGGACAAGACAGTGAGTTTGTCTCTAACTCCAACGAACCAGTTATTTCATACGATCAATCTTCTGACTCAACATCCAGAGAAATTCATTTTCATTTCATTTCAAGAAACCGCAGACAAGACAAGATGTATTTGAATGTACTTGATAAAGTCTTTTTTGACAGCAGTTAATTGCATCGTCGAGACGGTTTCAGTTTATTCGGGGTGGGATCAAACTAATAAAAAGATTGGTAGTTAAATATGGTATGACTGATACCCGAATTAGGATAAGTTTTTTTTTTTTTTTTAGATATTGATATTTTCGGTAATGACCGTCTTATCACCTACATTGTTTTATACTCTTGCAGACGAGAATTTTTCTGACACCAATGGAGGTCTGAATTTTAAATTATGACTGTGTCCTCTTCAAGTTTTACTGTATAGAAATGAAGTTGGTATTTTTTTATTGGGGCATTTTGAGCAATGGACGCCAGTTTCCATTCTATGTATGTTGTACAACATTCTATCTATACTTCCAGTAGGTCAGCAAGTTTTCTTCTGTATTTGAATCTGGTGTGTCTAATAATAAGAAGACTATTCTATCTAGTCTGTTCATATCTATCACAGCGTATTTCTTATCTATCTATCTATCTATCTATCTATCTCAGTCTGTACATATCTATTTCTCTATCTGAGTCTGTTATATCTATCTATCTATCTATCTATCTATATATATATATATATATATATATATATATATATATATATATATATGTCTGTTCATATCTATCTATCTATCAAAGTCCGTTGATATCTTTCTATCAATCTATCTATCTATCTATCTATCTATCTATCTATCTATCTATCTATCTATCTATCTCAGTAATCCTTTCTCGCTTAAAAACATAGTTCTTACACTCCACTGATTGAAAACAAGAACCATAAGTTCAACTATGCGTACACCATCCGAACGTCTGTATATGTGTAGTAAAATTCCTAGTTGTGGTAGTAGTAGCAGAAGGAAGGGGAGGAGGATGAAGAAAGTGAGGATGGTTCACCAGATAATCTTGCTCATAAAAAACGATTTGTAAGTTTAAATCAAAGTAAGTGTTCAATTTTTTCATCAATAATTTGTTCTGGAACTTTAGTGTATGGTTATTTTATTTGATAATTGGGCTTTAAATGAGTATATATAACATTTTCAACTATAAAGTTAGCTGGAAATTGGAGAGTTTAGCTGATTTTAGCTATTTTAGGGGACAGTTTTTCGCTATTAATCATAGACAACACTTGGCGACATTGTTGAAAATAAACGATTGATACGTCATATATTGATGACATCACAACTCTAATGACACAACAGCCGCCGGTAATTAAACAGGAACCCCCTGATTCCTCTTCTGTTGTTTTACGTAATTGGGGACCGACCGACGGACAGACAAACCGAAACGCGTCTGATAGAGATGTAAGGACACATTTAAGACAAAAAGAAATTGCAAAATAGTCTCAGAGAGGAAACACAGTTGCATATGACCATGAATACTCCTTTCTACTGGAGTACCTACTTGACCAAGATCGTGGTACATATCGGTACATAAATATTCATTGCGGAGATGAGAAAATATTTTTATCAGGGCTTGTTGATTACAAAGAAAGAATGATCCACACTTGACATAAAATACATTAACGAGACTTTTGTGTCTCTCTGTTGATATTCCGAAGCGGACACGAAAATAAGAAACAAGTTCTATCTAAACAGAACGATTTCAAGTTGTTTAGACAAAGTTTGTAAACTCGGGAGGTAAATATTTCCAATCATCACAAAAAGTGACCAAGAACTGGACGTTTTTTTTTTGTTTTTTGTTTTTTTGTAAATAAAAAATGAACTTATTTTCTTTTGGTTAAGTTTGAAGTGGATGGTTTTTCTCAAAAATAAGAGTATATTGAATCACTGTAGCCACGATAACAGACCCGACCAAACAACACAAAATATAAGCTAAAGGTATTCTTCCCTTTTCACTCGTCTGTCCGTCCTATTTCAGTGCTCGTGGTCGCATTTTTTTTTCTGCCTAGAACCTTGAAATTTTTCATGTGTAGTCCAGTGGCTACATTCTTGATACGGCTTTTTTCATTTCTTTTTTAATTCGTTTTTTTTCCATAGGGTGCTCGATTTTTAGTGATAATCCATCGTAAAATGGATGCTTTCATTTCGCCACAGCCGTAACGTATCATTTTATGACGTTTAGGCGTTTGTGGAAAGGTTTGGTTGAAATAATACATTTATATGATAATTAGTAATATATTTATATATATATGTATATACATATACATATATATATATATATATATATATATATATAGATAGAGAGAGAGAGAGAGAGAGAGAGGGAGAGAGAGAGAGAGACTTTGAGAGTATGAAAGAGAGAGGGAGAGAATGAGAGAGAGGAAGGCATGAGAATGTACGGTTGAATTTCAATTTGAAAAAAAATATAACATGTTTTTCCCGTCCTACTAATTGTTTCACCGGTCTCCTTGAAACTGACAACTCCAGTTAGTCGGTGCCTTTGATCTTATCAAGTAATGCAATGCTCTATGTAACTTTGTACCACTGTGCAAAGAGTCAGGGTGCAGAAGGTGGGTCAGTAAAATCTTAGGTGACACTAGAAATCAATTCTGGGGAGGGATTTGAAAAAACAAAGAAATGTTTTGTTTTTTTATTGACGTATTAAGGAGTAAATATTGAAATGTTCAACCCTGTAGCTCCATTGGTGTGCCCATGGCCAACCAGCTGGACCAACATAAAAACTGAGAGAAACTGATTTTGAGAGATTTGGTGGATGGTTTCTAAGAATTAAAATTCAATTTTCAGTGTATCATTCTTGACCGACTTTCCAGGAGGGCTGATGAAATGTATGCTTTAAAATGGGCCGTAGTCTGGAAAAGGTTGGGAAACACTGTTCCAACACCATCCCATGTGCAGGATACGAATTACTGACTATGACTGTTTCTAAAAGTCGATGTCTCCAGTAAACAGCAACGAAACAAGAGGCAAAATCTCTCCCATCTTTGACACTTTTAGGGTCTAGGATCAGCCTTGTTCTTTTCTCCAAGGCTGGTGTCATAGGGTAGTGGTTACAGAACTGGGGTCGGTAGACCCGTAGGGGCTCGTCAAATAATGCTCGGTGGTCCGTAGCAGTATTCCTTCTAAACACTGTGAATCTTGTGGCCAAGAAACAGCATCGCCCATTGCACAGCAATCAAAAGACAATTTTTGTATATAAACCTGTATCATATATTCAAGTTCAACTAAATGAAATCAATTCTAAATAGATATGATTTCGAAAGGTCGAAAATTGTTTTGTATTCTTAATGTAATTCATTGATCAGTCTACAAACTAAATGCTGAAATTATGGGTTTCATAGAAAGGGTCCTTAATATCTCAAAGTTTCGAAACCACTGTCATTGGGCATAAAACTGAAGCAGGTTTGTCTAGTCCCAGAAGATTCCAACTCTTGGTCAGCGACCCCTACTGCTCTAAAGGGATGGGGCTCGTGGGTCGCCCTGGCGTCATAGCATCAAAATCTGTCGGGAGTGAGCAATTTTTGCGTCTAACTGTACGTATGCATGTGGGGGTTACACGTCAAATTGACTCTCTGTCGTAATTACGGCCTGGGTGGAGGGGAGAGGGGCAAATGAGCATTACTCGCCCACGCCCGACGGTAGGTTTAGAAAAACATACTAAAATAGAAAATGAGTTTCCGCTAAATCTCAAATTAAATACGTAATCCATTTTTTTATTCTTCCTCAAGAATTCTCACAAAACCTGTATCCGTGATTTTTTAGATGTGACTGCATATCTCTATCAGACGCTATTTGGTCGGTCTGTCGGTCCCTATTACGTTAAACAACAGAAATAGGAAGAAAATAAGATGTTTGATGCTATTAAAAGTTATGATAACATTAAAAGGTATGAAGTCATACATTAAAAGGAAATCTATTCAAATCAATTTTTACCAGCTGGTGATAATGTCAGAATGGAGATAAAATATTCCTGCCCCGCCTCAAATATAAAAAAAACGCCAAAAATGACCTTTTACGATTTTTATGGAAAATGACACTTGTGGAATATTTCTATGTTGCAATATTTTACAAGTATGAGAATCAATTGAAACAAAGAAACACTACTACCACCGATGGTGTACGCATCGTTGAACTTATTGTTCATTTTTTCATCCATCCACGGTTCTAATTTCATGGGCATCAACTAGTAGAGATATAAAGTAGACAACGGGAAAATGGTTCTTGTTCTTCATCATCAGCAGCAGCAGCAGCAGTAGCAGCAGCAGCAGCAGCAGCATCAACGACAACAGCAACAGCTCTCCAGCGTCAGTCGCTGGACATAGACCTTCCTCAATATTTGTCAGATCTCTCGATCGGGAGCCAATACTTAATAAACTTGTTCGTCACGCCATTATTATTATTATTATTATTATTATTATTATTATTATTATTATTATTATTATTATTATTATTATTATTATTATTATTATTATCATTATTATTATTATTATTATTATTTTGGAATCTCACACCAGTTGCCTGGAGTTTGAGTGACAGCAAGTCTCCTCAAGTCTCCAGCCCTCCTCTCCTAGTACTTGTAGGTTGCAGTAATTCTGCGATTTACAGTTTCACATTATCATCATCATCATCATCATCATCATCATCATTATTATTATTATTATTATTATTATTATTTGGAATCTCACACCAGTTGCCTGGTGGTGACCGCTGGAGTTTGAGTGACAGCAAGTCTCCTCAAGTCTCCAGCCCTCCTCTCCTACTACTCATAGGTCGCAGTAATTCTACGATTTACAGTTTCACACCGGTTGCCCAGTGGTTATCGCTGAAGGCTGAGTGACAATAAGTCTCCTCAGGTCTTCAGCTAACGTCTCCTCCCTCTTTCGCATATCATGACAGAGCTACTATTCGTTGCAGTCCTTATATCTCTAGCACCTTCCTCAGTATCCGTGCAGTTCCAAGTAGCGCTGTGGTCTGTACGGTCTCTATCCTTCCCCTAATCCCGATCTCCTCCAGTCTCTCCCTCAGCGTTTTGGGGACAGTTCCTAGTGCTCCCACGATGACCGGTACTACCCTGGTTTTCATGTTCCACATTTTCCTTAACTCCCTTGCTAGGTCCTGGTATTTTTCCCTTTTTTCACCCTCCTTCTTTTTTACTCTATGGTCTGCAGGTACAGCAACGTCTACTATTTGGCAGGCCTTCCTTTTTTTGTCTACTATTACTAAGTCCGGCCTTCTTGCCTGGATGAGGTGGTCAGTTTGGATGTCAAAGTCCCACAGTAGTTTGTGGTTGTCATTCTCCAAAACTGCCTCTGGCTTGTGCTGATACCACTTTTCCCCATGGTTGAATCCCATTTGTTTACTTAGTTCCCAGTGTATCATCGTTGCTACTCTATCGTGTCTATGCTTATACTCCTTCTGGGCGAGCTGACTACATTCACTAGTTATGTGGTTTACTGTCTCATCTCTTTCACCGCACATGCGGCATTTTATTATTATTATTATTATTATTATTTGGAATCTCACACCAGTTGCCTGGTGGTAACCGCTGGAGTTTGAGTGACAGCAAGTCTCCTCAAGTCTCCAGCCCTCCTCTCCTAGTACTCATAGGTCGCAGTAATTCTACGATTTACAGTTTCACACCGGTTGCCCAGTGGTTATCGCTGAAGGCTGAGTGACAATAAGTCTCCTCAGGTCTTCAGCTAACGTCTCCTCTCTCTTTTGCATATCATGACAGAGCTACAATTCGTTGCAGTACTTATATCTCTAGTACCTTCCTCAGTATCCGTGCAGTTCCTAGTAGTGCTGTGGTCTGTACGGTCTCTATCATTTTGGCTGCCCACAGTTTCTGGGAATCTACGTTGTGAGTCCAGCGGTTATCTGACATTCTTGCTATATGACCAGTCCATTGCCATATGGGTTTTCTAATCGGTTCTATAATATCTCTGGCTCCTGATTTTCTCTTATACATTGTGCTTTCTTTTGATCTCTTCGTGTTGCGTTAAGCATGATTCCCTCCCTGTGCACGTAGCAAGGTTCTCAGTTTGAGGGTCAATCTATTGGTTAGATTCCATGCTTCAGCTCCATAGGTGACTATCAGGAGAATACATTGGTTGTAGACCCTGAAGATCTACTCACAGAGCCCATTTGGGAAGAAGGTCTGCACCATTGGCAGTTTCTTCCGACTAAGTTGCCTTTTAGATCGTCGGATTGAGCTAAAATTTGATATTGGAGAATTTTGCACTAAGGTGCGTTTTTTAAAACGCCCTTATGCTTGCTCTGGCTTTAGTCATTCCTACTCAGAAAACTGATCCTACACCAATCTAAGGGCAGAGACTTCAAAACAGTCTAAACCGGTTCTAAGTATGCTAAAATATTTGGATGTATAGAGATAATTTTTTTTAAATGTTCCCTTCAAAATTTATTATAACTGCTGGGAATTAAGTTTATGCGAATCAATTAACTCTTTTTCTTTAATATGAATGGAACTGTTACGATATAATGAAGTGTTTGGTTAATTTTCATTTCTTTGAAGGTTGTGGCGTGCTTGTGCGGTGGAGCCGAAGTTGTGGGTCGCTCATAAGAGACTAATGGTATTTTCTTGTTTCTAAAGGTTGACCTTGCTCTTCCGAAAGCTTGCCTACCTAGAGTGATTATTAGTCTGAATTAATTTGACATCTGTGCTTGCCTTATACAAACAGTGCAGCCCCAGTTGATATTATTTGATATTAACACGACGGCTGGGGAAACTTTTACGTGTGTGTGTGATGAAGTTTTAAAGGAACTATTTACACACAGCTGCAGTTGTGCTTACAACTCAATGGAAAAAATGCAGTAATTAACGACTTTGGGTCTTGGCAAATGTTGTGACATTGAATTCACCGGAAAGCACGATAATTCAAATTGCAGATCATCTCTAAATATTTTTTAGATGCGCCAGCATCGATGAACTGACATACCGAAAAGTGTGTTACGTTCCTGGCTCAGTATTGCCAATTTAGATGTTGTCAAACTACGTTGCTTGTTCAGCGTTGACAATCTAGATGTTTCGGTTTTTTCGCTATGTCAATCTAGATGTTTTTGGTTATGTCTAGGTGTCATAATCGCTACTTAGATAGATTTTCATAAAATAAGTAACATCTCAATTCAATTTACAGTAATATGAGAGAATCATGCTCAACCTTACATGGAGAGACCACAAAACAGTACAGTATATAAGGAAGTAAACGGGTGTCCATGACATCATAGAAACTATTTAAAAACTCAAATGGTAATGGGCAGGCCATGTTGCAAGAATGAAAGACAACCGATGGATATCACGTCTCAGAGCACGGATCCTCAGAGATCACATAAGAAACTGAGGCCGATAGAACGCAAAATGTAGAGATGAACTAGACAGATTCAGGAAATACTGGCTCCACGACGCCCATGATAGAGAATTGTGGCGAAGCATGGGGAAGGTCTATGTCCAACGACGGACGTTAAAAGACTAATGATGATGATGATGATGATGATGATAAGAGACATTTTTAATAAGTTAAGTAGTATTTTAATGGAATAAATGTTGAAGATTGAAGTCATACTTAATTCATAATCAATATGTAATACATTTCCTAGATTTTTAGATATAAATCTAGAAAATCTAGATGTTTCTACGTGTTTTAAGGTGTTTTGGGTTCAATTTTAGTTGTAAACTTGAAAATAAAGTTGGCCACACTGCACTTGCTAGATCTTGACACACAAAAAAGAATTAGTTCATTTATGGTCAAACTTTCAAGCTAGATTTTTTTTTATTTCTATTGATATTCGGACCATCCTCATCTTGGTTGTTTTTCATACAACGTTTCGGCCGTTGCACTCTACGGCCTTCGTCAGGTATTTTTTTTTATTGCTCTACCAGAATTTGAGTAAGCAGACGTTATACAACGGCAGAATAAGTTCATGGTGCCGTAGAGAAGAATCATTTTACGAAAAGATTATTGAAAAGACATTTCTTTAGTTGATGAATATCATACGCATGTACTGGGTTATTAAAGCGTGTCTTAACGCCATATTGTTTGGACATTTTTTTTTTTTTACATTTTCCCTACTTGATCGGCTCTTCCTAGGCTCAGTTTCTTTTTAAAGTTCAACAATTCAAAAAGAAATACCTCTTTCGGGTATCATAAGCAGCAGGATAGATTCTCAATAATTATTGTACCCAAGTGTGCCTAATTGCTACCTCAACTTTACTTATCAACCCTACCCACGCCTCTTATCAGGACCCCCGACCGTTAATCACTTTTTGAGAGTCTATCTCTACTCCTTCCTCCACAATAGTTAGTAGAGGTGGGGTTGTCAACTACAGATTTGTCAAAATTATCCTATCAAAAGACCACTTTACAAAATTTTGTACCACCAAGAAACTATTCAGACTATTTTTCATTCGAAAGCAAGAGAATTTTTTTTTCCCCGTCAATACTGTACGTTTTCACTTCCTATGTGTCTGTTCCACTCTTACAATAAATATCTAATAAATATACTACCATTCTAAGGGAGATTATGAATTACTGCCACCCATATATACTCCTTTTTATCTCGTAAATCAAGCAATGGTGGGGGTAAAGTCAAGTTACCTTGCTGGAAATACTGCCAGTATGGTTTGAACCATAAATCTATGATAGTCAAATTACATGGACATAAATAAGGAACTATTTTTTCATGAACCGAAGGACCAGTTCGTCATGAACTTCCATTGCAAATTGAACCCTCAAATAAAAACCTTTTTAGGGGAGGAATTTTTCAAAAACAAAAAAAAAAACATATTCCCCTTACTCATTGAGAAGAGTGTGTGTGTAAAACTTCAAGTTTCTTCTGTAAACGGCTAGTCCGAATATATTACCCATAGAGAAATATAAATATCAGAAGACATGAATAACGTAGCCCACCAACAGTGATAAAACCGTTATGTTGTGTGTAGCGGTGATCAATTATATATTGAGCTAATCGTAAGAGGGAGGTAAAACAGGGATCGAATAAGGCTAGTAAAGCGACTTGGAGGCTATAATGTCGCTCTTAAAGGATAACTGATAAAAAGCCAACGATGAAATACCTCCAAATTGGATTACACGGATTTCATACAATCTTCGTCGGAAGATTTATTCAAACTCAGCCCCTCAGTCAATAATTGAACAATCGTAGCGTTAAGATTTGAAGTCATGAAAAAAAAAATTCCATGGAAGAATAAATATGGTCAGGATAAGTTCTATTTATGACATCACTGGTGTTTTCTTCCAGAAAACATCTAAAATAGAGTTTTTTTTAAAAAGGCCCAGAAAATGTGAAAGAAGTTTTTCTTCAAAAAAAAATCAAGAAAATGTTTTCAGAAGGTGTCTGCTGAAGCACTGATGCCAATTTTCAAGTCTATAGACAAAACGGTATGGTCAGGAGCGCTAGAACAGAAAAATACATAGACCTACGCATATATTAAGGAGGGTAGAACCCTTCACTACATTTGGTGGCTATGGTTGTTCAACATTGGGATAATAAGAGTGACTAAAGATCTGGTATCGGCATAAGACTATCATAGCGACTGGGAAGGAATTGTTTTGGCTAAAATGCCAACAAATCAGGACACACAGACCCCAAATTGTCAAATACGTACAACCAATCAAAAGTGTACATACAGATCATCTTTTTAGACCAATCAAAGATATGGTTGCAAATTTGAAAAAAAATGCCCATTTGGAGAAACCAAATCACGTTAAGAGGAGGAAATGGGAGATAATTTATTAGTATGATTGTCATTTTAGCCATTTGATGGCTGAAATTGGCAAATTTTGCCTTTCTGAAAAGCGTGTGGCCTTGAAGTTTTTGGTTTAGCTATAAGTAAATTTTGACTATTTTTGCGTGTTCTGTTGGGAGTGTGCCAGAGAGGTCTCCAATCATTTAGCAACTATCAGTGCAACTAGACCTCGTCCATTCACAACAATGCTTCTCCCAAAGGCATAGCTAAGGGAGGGGGCTATTCGGAAAGGTCTCCATCCCTGTGGCCCCAATCAAATGGGATCCCAAAAGGCTTTATAGATAGTTGTTCAGCTATTGCACTTCTACTGATATTTTCATTTGTAATACATGAATTGAATAATAAATAATTTAGCCTTTGGGGTTGTTTTTCACCAAATACATAATAGTGTACGTCTATTTATGGAAAATTTTCCTCTTTCACCGAATCGGAGCCAAACTCCCGTACCCACTAAATCTCTAGCAACAACTCTTCGCTTTCAACTTGCCTTTCTCTGGACCTTTGCATATTAGGGTAGGTTGATTTTTCCCTTTTTTTCAAGAAGTCAAATTTGGGCAAGTCGGATAGTTGTGGTTTTAACATGATAAACATGAAATTATAAGACCTGGTACCAGTATCCAGATTCTTAGCTTCAACCATTATCAGCTAAGATGCATAAAGAACTCATTTCCTCAAGAATTGGTTGAAAAATCGCGCAATTCCTGAATAAATAAAAAAAAGTCGGTATTTCTTTTCTTTTTTTCAAAGTAACTCTATAATAAGTGTGAACGTTTGTTTGTTAGTTCGTTTATCTAGAAACAACGTCGCCATTTCTCAACAAATCTCAACCATTTTTGAGACAGAGGTCCATACAACGATACTTGAACAAGAAAATCCAATTCAGGCCTCCGTACGGGCTAATGTCTGATTGAACTTCCATGTATTTCTCTGTTTAAATGTTTAACTCCGGAAGCAAAAAATCAAGGGAGGTAATTCTATTCCTGAATTTGAATTTCTGGATGTTTTCTTCAAGAATTATGCAATCTCCAATCGGTAAGGGTTGAAAAGTCGGCTTTTGAATACCAGTGGCCTAATAGATCATCGTATTATTGCTACGAATGCAGCAAATATGCGACCACGTCCAATCTTTTCCAAAACAATCAATTCCTAATCAATCCCGTATTTTTCGAGTACTGAAACCAAGAAAGTTTCGCGCGTAGTGTCTATTGTTGAATCCAAACAGCGATGGATTGTTGAGAGACGAGGATTTTGGATTCTTGTGGATGATGTGTAGTGCGCCGGCTCTGTAGCTTTGGAAGGAAAGGAAGCTGTACGAAGAGAAGGGAATGGAATGCACGCCATGTATGAAGTTGGACGCGCATTGAAATAAAAAGGAATTAACACATGCAAGAATTTATGTCCAGATAAGAGACGTACGTTTAATACAAGAATAAAGATGAGGTACATGTACGGGTAACGTTAATACGATCGATCGTGAGAAGTAATGTTAGGAGAAGAGATAGTAAAAAGTGGGAGTTCTCTTGTCTTGATAGTGCTGGCGTCGGAGTTGTAGCGGAGTTGTCTGAACGCATGGATTCCGTATGGTTGGATTTCTCCCAGATACGTGGAAACCGGGTTCAGTGTGTGAGCCTTACAGCCAAGTAAGTGAGTTAACTTGGGGACTATTCTGAGACGCTGTTAGACTCACGACGAACAGACTATGAAAGAGAGTGGCCGGCTGCAAAGGCCGGGGCCAGAGACATGACCAGCTGGAAATACTGGCGCCAAGGAGCATTGGGCCAGGGATAAAGAAAGAGAGAGAATGGCCGGCTACAGATGCCAGGGCTAGAAGCGTACCCAGCTTGTGGTGCTGGAGCTAGTGAGCATTGGACCATGTGCGTCTGGGGTTTTTGTAGGGGTCGTCAGAGGAAGTGACGTTTTGGATTCTAAGCTAAAAGGAGAGTTTCGTACTTAATTCCTCACCAAAAGTATAGGGGGCACTACAAAAGTATTTTTTAAGGTCAATTTTCTCTGTGACCCTGTATTTAGATTTCACTTTTTAGATACGTATCCTTCTTTTTTCACCCAATTTTAGATATAAAAAAAAGCCATGTGCAATAATGAGAAAAATGGACAGACAAAGACAGTCCATTACAATTAGCCGTTTAGATTATTTCTCTTCAATCATATTTTCACGTTTACACATCAGATGTTGCTATATAGTTGTTGTTGTTTTTACTGAATTTTACATATTAGCGTCTATATATCGGATATTGCTATAAATGTCTTAATTCAGATTATATTTTTCCGTGTTTTTTGATTCATTTACTCAATTCTACATTTTGAAAAATGAACACGTTATAATAACACTTTCGTGTCCAGACGTCAGGTATTGCTACTGGGGCTTGTTTTTCTTTCTCTCTCATATTTACATATAAAAAAAGCCACGTGCTATAATTACAATTTTGGAACACGGGAAGCGATAGAATCTACGCAGATAATTCTATTCCTGTTTTTAGATGATTTTTCACTCAATTCTATACGTGGAGAGAAAAAAAAACACGTGCAATAATTAAAAACATAAATTACAAAGACATTTTCTACGTCTAGACATCAGAAGTTTTTTTAGTTTTTTTAGGTTTCCTATTTCTCTGGGAATTTGGAATGATTTCTTAGTCCGTTATACATTAAAAAAAGAAAAAGAAAGAAACGCTACGTTTTATTTGACACGTCCATATTAATCCCATAGCTTGGGATTAAAAAGATAAAGCGACGAGGTTTACATTACGCACCCCGAGATAGACTGTTTTATAGACGGACATATTTGACTCGACACCGGGGGACGTTCAGTCAACCGTTACCGTCTTTAAAATATAAATAACAAGCGTTTACGGAAGTTACTTACCCTCAGTAATTTTATGATTAAAGAAAACAACTGTTCATCTTTTTAATCCTAAAAAGTCGAATGAGAAAAAAAAGTCTTCCCTATTTTGATTGAATTATTTTGTCATCAAATTGAAACTACGTATTAATCTATTTTTTTGTAAATCTCGGTCAATCTCGGGGTGCAAAAAGTAAACTTCGTCCAAATAAAGATACTATTGTTTCATTCGATAAATTATAAATAGCACTGGAATCCGGTTAATAA
The DNA here is from genome assembly GCA_963457665.1 of Thysanoteuthis rhombus. Lineage (NCBI taxonomy): Eukaryota > Metazoa > Mollusca > Cephalopoda > Oegopsida > Thysanoteuthidae > Thysanoteuthis > Thysanoteuthis major. Next base: position 3,848,488 of record OY735241.1, read on the forward strand.
TTAACAATTAGCAGTCTCAAAAAACTTCATGCATCATAGCAGCCTGGAAAGAATCGACTTTATCGGTGTATCACGTTCAAATGAACAAATAAAAATTCTCATACGATAATTTACAAAAAGAAATGCAGAAAAATAACTGGCCGTCAGTTTAGTCGTCTCACATCAGCACAAAACAAATGCTTTAATATATTCGACACCCGGGCAACGCCAGGTATTTCTGTTAGTAATAAATAAAAGATCGTTACATAATTCAAATTCGTTATAGAAATCCGATTAAAGAAAATGTGCGTGTATTTTTAATTTGAAATTTATTCACTTTCATTTCCGTTGAAATTCATTTGAAATACACCGAGAATTAAAACTGTCAAAACGTTGACAATTAGTGATACATGACGTCAGGGGCTACAAAGAACGTATTCATCGAAATGATTCTAAATACTAAGTCTAATTCGGTTTTTCTGCATGTGACCTCTGAAAAGCCGAAATTATTCATTGCAGCCAGAGTTTTAGTATTAAGGTACACCTGTATAAACAGTTTTGATGTTTCAGAAGGACCAGCGGTCCCATTAAGGCCTTTTACGGGGACTATCTGAAAATCTGCCCAAACGGGCGGATTTCTGCCATATTAGAATTTGAGGGTGGTCATACAGACATATTAACGATCATTTTCATCTGAGAATCTTTTAATTGTACAGCTTTCATATTCTCAGCTCTCCCCTCAATAAAAATTGTATATAAAAACCTTTAGTTAGAAATTACACAGAGAACATGCGGGATTTTGGTGATAGAAGTAAGAAAGATTTTCTTTTCTGAATAAATGAGATGCTTTGGTGAAAGGAACAATGTTGGTACGAACGGGTCAGTAAATGAGACTAGCTAAGTTTAAAGTTAAGATAGTGATGACCAAAAACCTTCCCCACTCCCCTATTGGACCGCGTGTCCGATTTTCCTGTGAGGAAAGCCTGTAATTTTTTTTCTTCCCTTTCAGGAAATAAATAATATACTCATCCATTGTAAGCTTTTGCAATGCTCTTCCATAGGAATAGAGCACTCTGGTGGATGAGGAGTTTCTGCGTAAAAATGAATATATCGCTTAAATTCAGCCTTACTGACCAGTTCCGTAGTCCAGAGGTAGGATATCGGCCTCCGGTTCCGATGTGAGGGTTTCAATTCTACCTCGCGGTACTGGATGGGATAAAATCTATAGCCACACTGAAGAGATGTAATACATCAAAACAGCTGTCTGTGGATGACACAATATATATATATATATATATATATATATATATATATATAATTATGATTATGAATTGCGTTATATTGTATAGAAACTTATTTGAGATGATCTCCAGTCATTACAAGATTAATGTATCACTTGACCTAGACAACGTGAATAGAATAAACAATTAAAGAAAATGGAGCTGCAGGAATTGAACTGGCAAAGACCCGTAGTAGTCCCATTTTCAATAATTGTTTATTATATTTGTGCTGTCTTGTTTGAGTGATACATAAACCGTGTAATGACGGGAGATCATTTCAAATAAGATATAACGCAATTAGTAATTTTTTTTATTTATATATATATATATATATATATATATATATATATATATATATATATATATATATAAATAATTGTGTCATCCACAGACAGCTGTTTCGATGTATTACATCTCTTCAGTGTGGCTATAGACTATCCATTATCCCATCCAGTACCACGAGGCAGGATTGAAACCTTCGCTTCAGGCCCGGAGGCCGGTATCCTATCGCTGCGCCACTGGACGGTCAGTAAGGTCGAATTTAAGCGATTTGTTATTATTTAGCATATATTCTCCATCCACCAGGGTGCTCTATTCCCATGGAAGAGTATTGCATAAGCTTACAATGAACGAATTACTTCACTTAAAGAGTGCTCAACCCTGAATAGGGGGGCTATGATTATTGCGTCATCCACAGACAGCTGTTTCGTTGTATTATATATATATATATATATATATATATATATATATACGGCGATAACTCGACTTTTCTCGAAAGATCTGGTGTTAATAGATGGGATAGATGTGATAAGAATGATTTAATAGATCACGTACGGGCAATAGTCACAGCGAATTAGAATTACTCAACTTTCGATCATCCATACATAAAACTGAAATACGTTTATATTATAAATTCGTGTAAATATAAAGGTCACGCTTCCAAATTAAAAAAATATAAGCTAACATAAAAAGTTTTAAAAATTGGAGGTTTATAGATACCATTTATTTATTTCCCAGTTTGTATATCTTTATTTATTCATTCAATTTTTCTTTCAATTAATTCATTAATAAAATACTTCTAGAATTCAATAAATAAACAATCATACTGTACATGAAAATATGTAAGTGAATACTGCTTGTAATTTGTTTCCTCGTCACCAATTATTGTATTGATGAAATAAAAATATGTTATTGACTTGTAATCGTTTACTACGCGAAATAAACAAAAAACAATCTTTTTTTCGCTCCGTCATTCCTATGTATCATAGTTATTTAAGTATGAGTATAAAGATCACACTTGTATATTGAAGAAAATCATACATACCACATAAATACCACAAATATTAGTCTCCGTTGTACGTGTGTATCAGATTATAAAAAGAATATATATATATATATATACATATATATATATATATATATATATGTATATATATATATATATATATATATATATATATATATATATATATATATATAGATAGATAGATAGATAGATAGATAGATAGATATGCACATGTACTTATAAAAGGGAGACAGTTACGTACTGGGTAATTTGCCAAGTATTTTAAAAATGAAGGAGAGGATATAAATGATAATGGAAATAATAAAATATTTTTCCGACATACAATCGTTTCGAGACATGATCGGCCAGTCGGAACGGAACCCAGTCGTAAGTCAGGGGGCAGGTGTATAGACTTTGAAAACTCAAGGACCCCTGTTTTAATATATGGTACGGGTTTGTGTATAATAATTATGTTTTTTGATACCTCTCCGATGGATAATATTGTTTCACTATCACAAGATTTGCAATACCTTGATCAGATGGAACACTGCTTCTGATTTTTGAACATTATTTGACGGACTTCCAAGGGTCCGCGTACTCCAGTTACGAAATAACTGCCTCAGCCTATGGAGCCGAGCCCTAACATCACTATCGGCCATTTCAAGTCGTCTGCTGGTCAAAAGCACTTTCATTTCTAATCCGTTTGGGTCGTTAGCATAGAACGGGTGTATTGAACGAACGTTTATTTTCTTCGAAATATCTTTTTTTTTTCTCACGGGTCACGCTAACACGTTTCCCTCTATGCTTAAACGGCATTTTTTTTTTAATTTGGCGTATTGTAATTTTTACGTTAAAATGATTTTTAGAACCAGACGTGATAGTGATGTAAGCAAAAAAATATTAATTTGAAAAAAGTAACGTTCGATTAGTTAGTTCGATTTACTTACTAAAAATAATGTAAACACATTGGAACAATTTGTCAAACTGTGGCAAGTTCATAGATAAATACATGATTATATATGAATTTATAAAAATACCATCATCACATTATTTTTCTTTGGTGTAAGCAGTATGATTTATTAAGTTTAATAATACCAAAAGTATTTCCAGTCTATGCGGAACTATGGATCTCAGTTGGCCGAAACTCTCGTGATTTCTCATAATGTTAGCGATTTCTTTGGTCAGTAAAACTTACCTCTAGTCATAAAGAGTTTCGCTATGGCTCGGCTCTATGATGGTGTATTTATTTATATACAGTTTTCCAAATCGCCCCCAAAAAACAATAAGATTTCCTTGCCATAATGTGCAGCAATACGAGGGTCCCATACAACCCAGCCAGTTTAGTTTAGTTTTTGTACATTTTTGAGTGGTACGGTCGGATTATTTTTCTAATCGATTTGTCAATCTATTCATAACGTTTCAGCCTTCACGAAGGGTTTTTTTTTCCTAGAATGCAGATTCACTTCCATATTTTAGAACAGGGAACATCCAACAAATGCCGGTGGGTGTCACGGCTGAAACGTTGTGAATAAATGAAAACGTAAGATTATTACACTGTCTAACAAAATCCAGATTATAGTTCGTACATCTAATTGGGGATTTTCCTCTCTCATATCTATTAGTATCCTGTGCGGAGTGGTTAAGCCGCCCCCCCCCCCCCCAGCAAATGTGCGGAGTTCTTTGGACGGATGAATTCTTGTGCTAAAATGGAACAAGGTTGCGTGTCTGGGTCGCGTAAAAGACAAAAAGTGGGATAGGTACACCTAATGGTGTCCATTTGACCATCACCTGCCCGAGGGTAACATTCACTAGGGTGTGTGACACTGTTTTTACATTCCAGGTGAATGATTTTAGCTAACAGAAAGTAAGACAGATAGATAGAAGAGAAGAAATTAAGAAATGAAAAAAATTAAGAAAGAAAGAGAGAGGGGGGATGAGAAAGAGAAGAAGACAGGAAGGAGAGAGGGGAAGACGGGATGAAAGAAAGAAAGAAAGAAAGAAAATGTGGGCGAAAGAAAGGAGGGGGAAGAAAGAAAGAAAAAAGCTTGAGAAAAAGAGAGAAAGAAAGAAAGGGATAATGAGAGAAAAAAAGAGAAAAAGAGTGAGAAACAAACATAGAAAGAGAGAAGGTAAGGAAGAAAAGGGAAAAGAAAGAAGGAAAGGGAAAGAGAGGAAAGAAAGAAGGAAAGAAAGGAGGAAGGGGTGAGAGAAAGAAAGAGATAAAGAATATTAGAAAGGAAGGGAGAAAAGAAAAAAGAAAAAGGAATGAAAAAGAAGAAGAAAAAAGTAGAAAGAAAGAGAAAATAAGAAAGGAAGAAAACAAGATAGAAAGAAAATAAGAAAGAAAGGGAGAGAAAAAAGAAAAAGAGATAGGAAGAAAGAAAATAAGAAAGGAAGAGAACAAGAAAGAAAGAAAATAAGAAAGAAAGGGAGAGAAAAAAGAAAGAGAGATAGGAAGAAAGAAAATAAGAAAGGAAGAGAACAAGAAAGAAAGAAAATAAGAAAGAGAGAGAAAAAAGAAAGAGAGATAGGAAGAAAGAAAATAAGAAAGGAAGAGAACAAGAAAGAAAGAAAATAAGAAAGAAAGGGAGAGAAAAAAGAAAGAGAGATAGGAAGAAAGAAAATAAGAAAGGAAGAGAACAAGAAAGAAAGAAAATAAGAAAGAAAGGGAGAGAAAAAAGAAAGAGAGATAGGAAGAAAGAAAATAAAGAAAGAAAAAAAGATTCTGTCACCTGAAAGAATAAAAACGCGAGGATCTGAATACAAGATCCGGTTTTCACCCTCCCAACAGAAATCAACCAATGAACTTCAGTTTCTTACTACGGCATTTTCTCTCTTTTTATTTCGGGAATTTTGCGTGAGAAAGTTTCTTTCTCTTCTTCTTTGCTAAGATATTTTTCTACACGTGACTTTTTATTCGCTAAAAATAAATTAATTGATGATTTCTTATACGTGCCTATGCATCTCTATGAGACACTTTTCCGTCGGTTGGTCCCCAATAAGTTAGGTATAAATTTTGTCGGTCATATCATGGATTGATATAAAACTCAGCCAAGCCTAATCTTATGCTAGAATCTGTTAGATAATTTTTGATAAAAGATCCATTTCTTAGATAATTAGTTCTGGTACATGCGCGGGCTACGGCGATTAATTTGTGTGACGTATGGATATCTATTTGTGCAGCGAACGTTTAAGCCGTATTCTGCCTATTTCTACACACTCCCCCACTGAAAATAGTTTTTAAGGGATCAATATACAATGTAAGTTTATGCTAAATGCTAGATCACTGCCCAACAGAAGGCGAGAGAAGTAACTTACTCATTGGTTATAGCGGGAACCAGTAGAGAAAAAGACAACCAAATATATAATTAAACCTACTAATTTGCATGTATGATTTTTATATGGATAGATTTGCATATACCCTATACCCGTAAAAAATCACGGGGTTATTTATATATGTATCGGTATCAAGCAGCATAAAACTAATTTATTAGGGGTTTTTTTTTCAATAATTCGAGTATCTTGATTTTAAATTGTTTTTTTTAGACCTTTCAGTGATCACTGCCTAACAAAAAGCAAAAGAAGCAATATTCATTGACACTCCTTTTTTCCCGATATTTTTAATTGATCACCCCTACCCCAGTACGACATGCTGTCGAAAGACATTGGTCCCGTGGCAGTTTCTATTGAGTGACTAGCCAGACATATATATATATATATATATATATATATATATATATATGTGTGTGTGTGTGTGTGTGTGTATTATTATTATCATTATTATTATTATTATTATTATTATTATTATTATTATTATTATTATTATTATTATTATTTGGAATCTCACACCAGTTGCCTGGTGGTAACCGCTGGAGTTTGAGTGACAGCAAGTCTCCTCAAGTCTCCAGCCCTCCTCTCCTAGTACTCATAGGTCGCAGTAATTCTGCGATTAACAGTTTCACACCGGTTGCCCAGTGGTTATCGCTGAAGGCTGAGTGACAATAAGTCTCCTCAGGTCTTCAGCTAACGTCTCCTCTCTTTCGCATATCATGACAGAGCTACAATTCGTTGCAGTACTTATATCTCTAGCACCTTCCTCAGTATCCGTGCAGTTCCCAGTAGTGCTGTGGTCTGTACGGTCTCTATCCTCCCCCTAATCCCGATCTCCTCCAGTCTCTCCCTCAGCGTTTTGGGGACAGTTCCTAGTGCGCCCACTATGACCGGTACTACCCTGGTTCTCATGTTCCACATTTTCCTTAACTCCCTTGCTAGGTCCTGGTATTTTTCCCTTTTTTCACCCTCCTTCTTTTTTACTCTTTGGTCTGCAGGTACAGCAACGTCTACTATTTGGCAGGCCCTCCTTTTTTTGTCTACTATTACTAAGTCCGGCCTTCTTGCCTGGATGAGGTGGTCAGTTTGGATGTCAAAGTCCCACAGTAGTTTGTGGTTGTCATTCTCCAAGACTGCCTCTGGCTTGCGCTGATACCACTTTTCCACATGGTTGAATCCCATTTGTTTGCTTAGTTCCCAGTGTATCATCGTTGCTACTCTATCGTGTCTATGCTTATACTCCTTCTGGGCGAGTTGACTACATTCACTAGTTATGAGGTTTACTGTCTCATCTCTTTCACCGCACATGCGGCATTTGCTGTTTGTCTGTGTTCTGTCGATTTTTGCTTTTATGTAGTTTGTCCTTATGCTTTTGTTTTGGGCTGCCATGATGAGCGATTCAGTTTCTCTCTTAAGGTTCCCCTTTCGTAACCACGTCCATGATTTCTCGTCTGCTATATCTTGTATCTGCCTTTTAAACTCGCCGTACAATTTTTTCCCTTCCCATCTTTCTTTTCTTGCTTGCTGTACTGTTCTATTGTTTTCTACTTTATTGTTTGTTGCACTATCTCTCGCGCTCTTTATGATTTCTTCACTATTTGTTTGCACATATCTTTCTAGGACTGTTTTAGCTCTCTGGACACGATCTTCTATGCTGATGAGCCCCCTGCCACCTTTTTTTCTCTTAACGTATAGTCTATCTGTATCATCTCTAGTGTGTAATGCTTTATGCATCGTCGTAAGTTTCCTTGTTCGCCTATCCATTGATTGGAGCTCTTCCTTTGTCCATCCTAGGAATGGTCCTGTATACCTAACTACTGACACAGCTCAGGTGTTCATTCCTTTTATTAGATTCTGCTGTTTGATTTGGTTTCTAATATTTTCCTTGTCCTTCTGGGGTATTCTCTTTATTTTCTCCTTCATCTCTTCCCGTTTTATCGTGTCACATTCAAGGACACCTAGGTACTTGTATCGGTCTTGTGCGGTCAATGCCCTAATCTTGCTGTTGTCTGGGAGTTCAATTCCTTCAGTCATTGAAAGCCTTCCTTTGTGCATCACCATGATTGCGCATTTTTCTATTCCAAACTCCATTCCTATGTCCTCTCTATCATTATTATTATAATTTGCAATCTCACACCAGTTGCCTAGTGGTAACCGCTGGAGTTTGAGTGACAGCAAGTCTCCTCAAGTCTCCAGCCCTTCTCTCCTAGTACTCATGTCACAGTAATACTGCAGTTTACAGTTTCTCACCGGTTGCCCAGTGGTCATTGCTGAAGGCTGAGTAACAATAAATCTCTTCAGGTCTTCAGCCAACGTCTCTTCTCTCTTTCGCCTATCATGCCAGTGCTGCCGTTTGCATTTCCGCTTTCATTTCCCTTCCTCTGTTGGGTCACTGTTAACAATTAACGTTGCAGTCTTTATATTTCTAGCACTTTCCTCAGTATCCTATTATTATTATTATTATTATTATTATTATTATTATTATTATTATTATTATTTGTTGCTAAAATCAAAGTACAAATGCATAACAGAATGAGAAAACTGGATTGCCTTCGACGTTTTATTTATGGTTCTGCTATATTGAAACCTTTCAAATTGTCGTCCGAATTTCTCCATTAAAAATAGCACCCAACAATTATCATAATTATTTTTTTTTTCATTCGCGCATGTTCTGTCATGCAAGTTCCCGCTTGAAAGATAAAAATGTCCATAATTTAATCTCTGATTTAAAGAAAAGTCTCCATCACAGTCAATGATTGAACAACCGTAGCGTAAAAATTTGAAGTCATGTGAAAAAAAAATCCATCGAAGTGTAAATGTGGCCAGAATAAAAACTATCTATGACATCACTGGCGTTTTCCACTGGAAATCATCAAAGAAAATAGATTAAAAAACATCTAGATACTCCGGAATCTAGATGTTAACAATAGTAACCTGTCCAATTGAGGCCCAGAAAAGGTGAAAAAAATTTTTTTTCCAAAGATCAAAAGAAAAAGTTTCCAGAAGTTTTCTAGTGGAGTACTGATGCCAATTGTCAAGTCTCTTGACAAAACGGTATGGCTAGGGGTGCAGGAACACACAAACACATTCACAAACACACAGGCACACACACACACACACACACACACACATATATATATATATATGGTTATATCCTTACATATATATAGGGTTATATCCTTATAAATATATATGTGTGTGTGTGTGTGTGTGTGTATGTGTGCCTGTGTGTTTGTTAATGTGTTTGTGTGTTCCTGCATTCCTAGCCATATATATATATATATATATATATATATATATATATATATATATATATATATATATATATATATATAACAGTATATGTGGTACCAATCAAGCTAGCAGTACAACATAATATAATAATATATCAATAATATAAAGCCACTTCTGAAATGTAATGGATTTATTTTATACATATATATATATATATATATATATATATATAAGGATATAACCCTTCACCATATTTGATGGCAGTTCAATAAATGAATCATCGTAGCCAGTGCGCTTACTAGAATTGATTGTCTATAAAATCATCTCATCCAGGTTTTGTTTTGGGTTTTTTTAGCACTTTTAAGAGTTTTTGACGCTTTTTCGAGGTCTATTTAGCGCAAAAAACGGACAAGTTCACCAACTGTATCCAAAGCAGCATTAACATCCGAGCCGTTCAAAAGATTCCCCTTCTCTAAAGAGTCCACATATTACGCAAAATGCTGTTAATCAAATGAAAATAACAAATTACGGGCCTTAGGAATTTAATTTGGTCTCGGTTTTTCAAGATGCGAAACGAAGCCTGAAAAATGAGAAAATCATCTAGTTTATGAGTGTAGCAAACTAGCCCAGAGGGCATACAAGGATAGGCACGGCTTTGCAGCTTGGGTGGGTTTTGATGGGCCTTTGTTTGGGCCTTCATAATTTATGCAAAAGGAGGCCCCAAACTCCAGAGGAAAAAACGTAAAATCTTTCTCGGCTATAACAAAAGAGGAATCTGTAGGAAAGAGCGCAGACGTAGCGAATCGGTCATGTGACAAATCCTCTCCTTTGGGGAAGGTGATCCAGTGGTAACTTTGCAAATGATTAGATCATTACCACATAAAGCAATGGCATATGCACAGACCAGAAACTGTCCTGGGGAATAGAACGCTCAAAATTCTATGAGAGTATGGGTATCAAACGGGTCACCCAATCTAGGCCAGGTGACCAGATCTTTTAGTTGGGAATAAAGATAAAAGAACATGTCAAATAGTAGATTTCGCTGTCCCAGCGGACAACTGGGTGAAGCTGAAAGAAGGTGAAAAGCTAGATTGATACCTAGACCTTACCAGAGAGCTAAGTAAGTTATGGAACATGAGGGTGACGGTAGAGCCAATAGTGGTTGGAGTCCTGGGATCTGTCTTTGAGAACCTAGCGAGACGCCTGGAGGAGCTAGGAATTTAAGGAAGAACTGAACTATCAATTTTTCAAATCATCAAGATAGTTGAGCTGGGTAATGGTTTTGATACAGGTTTTGAGCTGTTGTTGAGCTCATGTTAGATAGGTATCAAGGACAAGCAGAGCAGAAGGAGGGAGAGTCACCTTAGTAAATTTCACAGTCTATTTTCATGTTTCCAGACATACTTACACAATTAGAATTGGAGAGGGATATTTTTGTCTTCCATTGTGTCATGCTTCGTTGGAGGAAGCTCTTAATTGTTAGTGAGATTTTGTAGATTTCAATGAATTTCATTATCTATGGATAAGGGACGCTATCAAATACTTTGCGGTAGTCTATCTAAGCAGTGCTAAGGACACGGTGTTTTGAGCTGCAGTTCTCTAGGGTCAGTCTATTTATGAGGAGTTATTCTTTGTAGCTGTAAGAGTTTTGGGGGGGATGCATCTTTTTTGTTCTAGGGGAAGAATGTTATTCTAATCAAGACAGGAGTATATTCTATCTATTAAGATAGCTATTAATGTCTTATATATTGCTGTCAAACAAGTGGGGGGCCTAAAATTCCTGGGTTTCGTTTATGTTTGATAATAGGAATATTATACTATCTGTTAACTTATGGGGTATTTTCTCAGGATTTTGAATAATGTTTGATAGTGAATTCGCTGAGTCTTGGTGCATTGAAGTTAGGGTGCTGAGCCAGAGAATGGGGGTTTCGTCTTATCCCGGAGTTCTCTATAGTATTTGTTGAGTGCTTCTTTGCGTTCCTTAATATCATCATCCCATTGTTGTTGTTCTATGTTGTTCATTTTTTCTTCCTCCTTTTTTATCAAGGTTACACTCTCATTAAATCTTTTATCCGTACTCCAGGTTTTACCAGAAGCTTTTTTCATCCTTCATTTCCAGTGGCTCTTTGATTTCTATCGTGTCTTTGCCTAGCTATCGATAGAACTTCTTTTCCGTTTTGAAAATCTTATTTTGTCTGTAGAACTTGTTTCTTTTGTCGTAACGTCTCATTCTTCAGGCCTTGACCTGTATTTTTGTTTGTTTGACTATCTCTTCCGCATTCATGGTTTAGTTCTGTCAGTTTGTACTTCCGTTTGACTTTCCTAACTTTACGGGTTGTAGCATTGTTACCTTTGGATAGTTCAACTAGTATCGATAACTTCCCTCTAAGCATTTCAATTTCTCCTTCTAATTTTCCATCTGGGTTGTTTGGGTATATTATTGGGTATTTTTTCGTAATTTTTATGCCGATCTTCTTCGTGGCTGTTATGTAGATTATATTATTTGGTGAGTTTATATAACTGTCAAGATAGAAGATGTAAAACTCGGTAAGGTAGACCACTACATCTACCAAGGATAACGAATCTCCATGAGACCCTCAAAAGAGGAGGAAATCAAGCGAGGAATCACTTTGGGATGGCAAGCCTTCAGCAGAGTAAGCTCAACTTTAAAAAACCAGACGATCCCAATAATCCTGAGAAGAAGAGTATACAACCAATGCATTCTCCCAATAGTCACTTATGGAGCTGAAACATGGAACCTAACCAAGAGACAGGCCTGCAAACTGAGAAGTAAACAACGTGCACATGAGAGAATCATGCTCAACTACAAATGGAGAGATCACAAGACAGCACAGTACATAAGGAAAAAAATGGGAATCGGAGACATTTGAAATTTGAAGTTGTGTAAGAGATATTCTATCGAAGAATAATTATGATCAGAATGAATTCTGTTTATGACATCACTGGCGTTTTCCAGTGGAAAACAATTGAAATAGAGTAAAATATCTATAAACATCTAATTCTGGAGAATCCAATGCTTTTGATAAACTCACCGGAACGAGGTCCCCTGAAGGTAAAAAAGTGGCTTTTTTCCCCAAAATAAAAAAAAGTCTAAAGGAGTACTGATTCCAATTTTCAAGTCTGTAGACAAAACGGTATGACAAGGAGCAGTGGAACACAGAGACAAGCACACACATAAAAAAGGGATAGGACCTTTTGCCATCTTTGAAGGCTACGGTCGTTCAACAGGTTGAAAGAAACTACGTATATAAATAATTATTTTTGTGAACATTGAGCCAGGTACTGCTATTCGACGGACCGAGAAGTGGAAGGAAGCCAAGTATCCTGCACCAATCAACAGGTCCGAGCTTGTACCAGTCGCCGTCGAGACGTCTGCTGTGATTGGCCCCAAAAGCATTAAAGCTCATCCGCTGAACTTGTTTGAAAGAAGCCCAACGTCGCGAACGGGCCACGAGAGACCGCCTGGATCTTCCAGCGTGTGTCGTCGGTAATCACCCGAAGCAGCAAGTTCTCTATAGCGACGACGGGAGTAGGCATAATTGATCGTTGAAATAGAAATGTCTGCATTCGTTCGGATCATATCGAAAAGATGGCCAGGAAGTTGCTTGGATCAATCATCATTGCCCTAAAACAGAGACAGTATTAAGTTATATACTTTTTATATCCTTATTACGTACCTTGGAGCTCTCCAGTCCACCCGGGGCATTTTTGCAACGTTGCACACGGGTTGTATTTGGTTGGGGGGAGTGAGGTTTTAGGTACGTTACTGTAATGTTGCAATTGAATCTTCTTCTGAATCCACACTGGCTGCACATCCCAAAAGCTAACGAATCATCATGGTTACGTTGCAAAGTGCTGTAGCTAAAAGTCCCGCTCGTTCTGGAAAAAAAATCGAAGCACTTTTTTTCTTTGAACTATATGCATAGAAAGTATTGCAGTGCCCACTTTTTCTAGCTAAAGAAAATCATACATATACGGAGTTATCAGCCCTTGGTAGGGATCTACTTGTTAACTCCTACATCTCTGTAGAAATGGTAATTCCTTGTCGCTTCATGTTATACGTCACACAGAGCCACCAATAAGATAGTCTATTGTTATCTTTACGATATTTAAACTGTGGCGGTAAATTTCTCTGTCTCTCTCTCTGTTCCTACGACCTTGAGGTAAGCTCGTCTCTGCTCTCTCTCTCTCTCTCTCTCTCTCTCTCTCCCTCTCTCTCTCTCTCTCTCTCTCTCTAGTTAGGATAGTTAATATAGTTTTTATACACACTTTCTTCTTACACACGCATCATCACATATTCATCTTAAGAACACATCCTATCTAAGTTAAGTACTCTCATCGTAGTCAGGTCGAACCTCTAAAGATAACTTCATAGTGGCTACAACTAGGATGACCAAACTGACGGACATTCTTTAGTCTCTATCTCACATTTACTTAGTGACATTCCTTTCCTTTCATTCTTCTTATCTCTACATCCTAATCCTAGTAGATCCCTCCACATATCCGTGTCGGCAGAAACTCCAGTCCTCATCTATTTTAATTCACTCATGGATTGAACCTGGCACTGTTGTTTACTTCTTTGTTTGTTCTTATTTCTTCGTTTTGTTGACAATCCAACTAACTGTGTACTAACCTTGTTTTTGTGCTTAAGCAGTGAACCCGGTACTTACCAGTATTTATCTCCTTAGATCAATTCTAGTTACTTACATGTTAGGGGGCTAATGTAATTAGTAGCCTTAAAGTATGTAATTTCTTTAAATATTTCTTCAGTCATCATCATCATCATCATCATCATCGGTCTTCTAACGTCCGTTGTTGGATAAAGACCTTCCCCAGGATTCGCCACAATTCTCTATCATGGGCGTCGCTGAGTCAGTATTTCCTGAATTTGTCAAGTTCGTCTCTCTATCTTGTGTTCTGCCGGCCTCGGTTTCTCATATGATCTCGGGGGATCCATGTTGTGAGACGTGATGTCCATCGGTTGTTTTTCATTCTCGCAACATGGCCTGTGCATTGCCATTTGAGTTTTTTTAAATAGTTTCTATGATGTCTCGGACTCCCGTTTTCTTCCTAATGTACTGTACTGTCTTGTGATCTCTCCATGTAAGGTTGAGCAAGATTCTCTCATGCGCACGCTGCATGCTTCTCAGTTTGCCGGTCTGTCTCTTGGTTAGGTTCCATGTTTCAGCTCCATAAGTGACTATCGGGAGAATGCATTGGTTGTATACTCTTCTTTTCAGGATTATTGGTATCGTCTGGTTTTTAAAAGTTGAGCTTGTTCTGCCAAAGGCTTGCCATCCCAAAGTGATTCTTCACTTGATTTCCTCCTCTTTTGAGGATCTCATGGAGATTCGTAGTCCTAGGTAGATGTAGTGGTCTACCTTGCCGAGTTTTGCATCTTCTATATTGACAGTTATATAAACTCACCAAGTGATATAATCTACTCAACACTCACCAAGAAGATCAGCATAAAAATCACGGAAAAAATACCCAATAATATACGCAAACAACCCAGATGGAAAATTAGAAGGAGAAATTGAAATGCTCAGAGGAGAGTTATATAAGGTTGAACATGATTCTCTCGTTTATCTAGATAATGCATGTTCTTTTGATATCTTCCTGGAATTCCGAAAAAAAACGTTTATCTGCACCGTCGTGGGAGGGGGGGGGGGCGTTGTAGGGATTCTACAAAGGAGCGTTAATGTAACGTTACAATAAGTCTATGTAACGTTGTAGTAATGTCATTTTGTTAGCTGGGTCGTACGGGGTTGCATTTTCACCCGATCCCGGGGAAAGTACAACTCATTAAATTTGTTCGTGTACTATTTTGAAATTTTTTGTTGCTCTCCTACAATTTTAAATTCAGGTCATCGTTTTTTATGGTCACGAATGATATTGGATGATCAGTTATTTAACACAAAAGTATCAAGTGATGTTGGTTGGCTTTTACGCTATGCTTTTGTTACAAAATTACTAGGGCATGTCCGTTCAAAAGGTACATCCGGTTTCATGAAAATCTTCAGGAGGTTTAAACTTGAAATAATGAGATG
Organism: Thysanoteuthis rhombus; assembly: GCA_963457665.1. Classification (NCBI taxonomy): domain Eukaryota; kingdom Metazoa; phylum Mollusca; class Cephalopoda; order Oegopsida; family Thysanoteuthidae; genus Thysanoteuthis; species Thysanoteuthis major. Next base: position 3,863,667 of record OY735241.1, read on the forward strand.
TTGTTATTTATTCATCTTTGATGTCGTTAATAGTAACAATCAAAATAGAAATATCGCTATTAATTGTAATAACAATCAAAACAGAATTTTTTTAAAAGTACCTCAACGTCAGTCATCTAACTATAATAAGATCTGATCCAATATAGTAGTCAACAGAAAAAAACTGATTTTCTCTCTCTCAATTTGATTCCGAAACCACTTCGAAATGATGAGAGACGAACATCGTGTCGTAACTACGTCACTTGAACACTCAAAGAAATATGTGTTCATTTCATTATAGATGTTTGAAATGACCTGTTGCACGAATCAACAGATCTGGTAAATATTAACTTCGCATAATAGTCAGTTGTCGAGACATCTCGTTGCACACATACGCACACGCACATACACAGATTTTTCAAATAATAGTAAGGATGTTTACTTCACAAATCTAATTAGTTTTGTCTTCGAAAAAGTCTTATTTTCCAATCTGGACTATTTCGATGTGCAAGATGAGTCTCATTCGGGCTAACCAAACGGAGCATTCAAAAGATAGCCCATTTCGATTTCAAGAACTTCAAGCTTAATGCCCGCGGCTATTTCTTTTAAATACAACATTTAGATGAGATATCAGAACAGTGGTTTGTTGACATATAGGTATACTTATTGCGTACACACAGCGTGGACATGTATTGATAGCAAATTCTTTTTATACTACTTCCCCATATACAAGCCGAAGTAAATTTCTAAAATAACGTCCCGATTTCGAATTCTTTTTCTATAACTTTGGATTCCTTTGGGCTATCAAGAAAGATTAAACTTTTTTTTCTCAGTCCAAGCCGCTTCAGAAGCAACCCAGAGAAAATGTTGAACTGATCACCCTAATAACATTGCGATCGGAAATAAATGTTTTTCTTTTGATTCCACGTTCAGCGTATATACTGTTTCGTACATTTTGTTCATGATTTTCAAAATGTCTATCCTCAATTTCCTACGTCTGAGAGATGGTATGTCCGGTGATCGATGTCCGTCTCCGTGTGTTTTCTTTCGATACCCTGGGGTTATCCCCCCCCCCTGCTGGAAGGACTTCTTCCAATAGGATCAATGCGATTGGATGACGTTATTCCTACCAGGTGCACTCCGTGTCAACTTACCGAGCCGGTAATTGTTTAACTGCATTTCCGTCTTATTCCAGCAAAACATGTTAAGAACAATCATTTATTCATTATTATTATCATTATAATTATTGCGTACGTGTATATGTAAATATTTATAGAAATTTTTTGTAATGAAACGTATATGTAGCAATGAAAAAATGTGGGCAAATTTTGTCTTTATTGTCTTTTAACTTTGAGAAGAGTCATTAACATCCAAACTTTTCAACGGTCAATCTGATATCATCTTCCCATCATTCATATGGACAAAATGCTCCAGCCGATCCTTTCTACGTTTTTTTTTATAAGAAACACACAAAATATAATTTGCATGAATGATCTTTAATGTCTAACTATAACTCTCTCTCTCTCTCTCTCTCTCTCTATATATATATATATATATATATATATATATACTAGAAAGCTTAAAACACACAAAATATAATTTGCATGAATGATCTTTAATGTCTAACTATAACTCTCTCTTTCTCTCTCTGTCTCTCTGTCTGTCTGTCTCTCTCTCTCTCTCTCTCTCTCTCTATATATATATATATATATATATATATATATATATATATATATATATACTAGAAAGCTTTACAGCTTCAATCACTAAACACATTAAAAAACTTCTTTAAAAAAATTCTGTCACTTCACTACCAGCAAAAACTGTTCATTTGATTTTCTTCAGTTTTTTTTTTCAATTTGTTTTACACATATTTTCATATTATGGCACTATG
>OY735241.1:3870539-3873039 GCA_963457665.1 Thysanoteuthis rhombus
GAACAGTATCTTGGAGCTTAAACGAATTGATGACATTTTTCTAAATGATTGAATTGTTTACGCCGTGAAAGAAATTCCGGCAATATTTGCTTTTAAGTTTTAGGATGAAAATAGCCATTTTATCTGGCTAAAAGCAATTAGATTAATCAACAACTGGCTTGAAGGACGGTTTCTTTAGAGCGAGAACAACATTATTGAAGAACAGTATCTTGGAGCTTGAACGAATTGGTGGCATTTTTCTAAATGATTGAATTGTTGATGTCGTGAAAGAAATTCCGGCAATATTTGGTTTGAAGTTTCCAGGTTGAAGATAGCTATTTTGACTGGCTAAAAGCTGTTAGATTAATCAACAACTCGCTTGGAGGATTGTTTCTTTAAACCAAGAACAATGTTATTGAAGAACGATATCTTGGAGCTAGAACGAATTGATGGTATTTTTCTGAATGATTGAATTGTTTATATCGTGAGAGAAATTGTAGCAATATTTGATTTGAAGTTGCCAAGTTGAAGATAGCTATTTTGACTGGCTAAAAGCCGTTAGATTAATCAACAACTGGCTTGAAGGACAGTTTCTTAAGGGCGAGAACAATGTTATTGGAAGAACGGTATCTTAGAGCTAGAACGAATTGATGGCATTTTTCTAAGTGATTGAATTGTTGATATCATGAGAAAAGTTCTGGCAATATTTGGTTTGAAGTTGCCAAGCTAAAGTTACTTTGACTGGCTAAAAGCTGTTAAATTAATCGACGACTGGCTTGAAGGATGGTGTCTTTAGAGCTAGAACAACGTTATTGGAAGAACGGTATCTCAGAGTTTGAACAAATAGGTGGCTTTTATTTTTATCGTTGTGTTATTAACTGATCGATATGTTTTATGATTATATTCCTTGAGCCTTCGTATGAGTTTTTGGAGAGTATATATTTCACACTCGATTTTTTAAGCCAAAGTGATTGCTGTTTGGGGATCAAAAAAGATAAATATCGCAGCGCGTTTTACTTTTTTTAATTATTGAATTGCTTACTTCACGAAAGATGCTCTTTAAAGCAATATATTGATTAGTGCAGCTCCTATGTGTTATGTCCAAGGTATTGCAGAATAAATTAATGTAATTAGATACTATCTCGAAACAAAAACGCAGTAAGTTATAATAAGACTTTGAAGAGAGCATTTTTGAACGCTACGAAAAATTATAAAACGAATCAATTGCACTAATCAAGGCATACCAGTATTGACCACCTAAGTTGTTAGGCAATGAATTAATCATTACTTTCACTATGTTTCAGAACCTCTGGGGGTGGTCAGTCGGTGCATTGTACCAGGGCCCGAAAGGCAAAAAGGGACCTGAGAGTTTCTTGGGTGAAGCTGTGTATCAAAACATCTAAGTCGATACGATATACCCGTTAATAAAATAGATTGGCTATTGTTTGGTGGCAAGCAAATGTATTACGATGTTCGGGAAGTAAATACGTATTTCACAGCTATACATTAAAAGCCAAGCAACTGAGACAAGACCAGGGTTATATGATACGGAACGACGTCTGGGTTTAGTTCATCATCTCTTCTATCCGGCAGCGAGTCTTTTTTAGTGTATAGTATAGTAAACCCCATGGAGGATAGAAACTTTAAAGAGAAAAAAAACCTGGTGAATTTCTAAAAATACGGAATTTCTTCAACGAATAATCGAAAATTTGCTTTCCTGTTGGTCTGTTGTCATTGATAATGAGGGGTGATCACATTATTGATGGATAGAATTCAATTAAACCTGACTGACAATTATTTTTATATCATTTTTGAAAATACGTAATTACTTTCCGAACACCCTAATAGTAAGCCAGGCTAAAAGGATTACAGCAGAGGAAGATAGGATGACTAAAGGATTAGGGTGTTTGTGTAGTGAGGGTTCTATGGAGAATCATGAAAGAACATGTATCTATATAATGAACAGTGTGACTTTTACTGCAATACATATCAGAAGTTGGGTGAAATTTATATTTTGCAGATAGATATATCTCCTACCTACGTACCCATTTTAAACAATGGACTCTTACACTTAAATGAGTCCAATCAGTTTTAGTAGACGCTCTGATAAAATTGAAGGACCTTTATTTACACTATTAACAGCTTTGAAGTTGTGAACTGTTCAGTCTTAAAGTTAAGAGAATGAGGAGAAACAGTTCAAATTCCAACAAAATAAGATTAGATATAATTGCCCAATGTATCATGGTCTGTAGTATATCATCAGAGAATTCGTTTTATTCTTCGAATGATGTTATTTCAGGTGGTCATGAAATCAGGGTCCAATTTCAGATTGTAATTGTGTATTAAATTGGCCCCCAATTCTAAAACATGACATAACTAGTAGAAACACCCTGATTTAGTTTTATTCTCCAAGTCAGAGCACGGTGAAGATGCGGAATTGGAAAGAATCCCTTCCATATACCGGAAATCGGTTTCGAACATATTGGGACGGACAGACCTGACCTACAGACCCTGTTATAGA